>JAODPA010066770.1:15161-33823 GCA_025585075.1 Nepenthes mirabilis
ATAATTTAGAATAATGTGCGCGCACAATATATATTATACTAAATAATAATTTAGAATAATGTGCGCGCACGCGCACATACACACCAAATATTGGAATACTAATTCTCAACTTATTCTATTTCAAAAATTAAATATAGAAATAACAATTCCCAACTTTATTCCTATCTTATTCTATTCCCTAGGAATAACTATTAT
Source organism: Nepenthes mirabilis (assembly GCA_025585075.1). Classification (NCBI taxonomy): domain Eukaryota; kingdom Viridiplantae; phylum Streptophyta; class Magnoliopsida; order Caryophyllales; family Nepenthaceae; genus Nepenthes; species Nepenthes mirabilis. The sequence goes on from JAODPA010066770.1 coordinate 15,357, forward strand.
ATTCCTACCTTATTTCATTCCAATACCCAAACGTGCCGTAGGGAAAATATGTACTTTGTTGGACAGTATCTTATTTCACCATAAGTACTTTGGCCAATTCAAACCAAAAAGAGAATGCAAAGGTACACACCAAAAACTTGAAAGAAAGAAAAAAAGTAAAAAGAATCAAAGAGTAAAAGTTAGCAGACTTCTAAAGGAAAAAGGTTGAGTGGTGGCAGTATTCTTAAGCCTCAGGCCGTCATATTTTTACTCTTAGACCATATATAAAAGAATTCACAAATATCTGTGGATATCTTTCCCCCTAAGGATAATACTAGGTACAGTGGTGAGATTGCTTCGAGTGGCTAGATCTCACAGAAACTGCCTATCTACAATATAGGGTAGTGCTGCATACATCCTAGCCTCACGATGTGAGAGTCTAGTGCATTAGGCAGCTTTTTTTTCAGTTTTTTTCTTCATCCTCAAGGGAGCAAACATGAATATGATTGGGGGCCAGGGTTCACACTTGTCCTTCCCAAACAGCCAACTAAATGGGCTTAGAAGCATACATGAATATATTAGTGCTATTATATCAGTATCGTCCATATTGTACAATACATATTGGTATCAATTGTATTTCTAAATCCAGGTTGATGTACGGGTTAGAGAGCCGCTTGATCTTTTGCGTCGTGTCGAATTTGAGCCGATCTGGTCCCCGTCTCTTCGAACTTGGACTCTGCGCAACACAACTAAAAACAAGAGGTCAGAGGACGGAGGGAATTGTTTCCATCATATATCTTCCGACACTCAAGTCAGAAATATTTCCCAGAGAATAAAAAGATACGAGGATATATGATGTGTAGATGCATATAATAGGGAAATGAGCATTCGGGTGCGCTCGACAGAGGGGTAGTTTAGATGGATGTTTGACTGAAGGGCAGTTTGAAAAAGTGCCCGGCTAAAGGGCAACTTAGAGGTATGGAAGGAAAGCCACTGTAATGAAGGGAGAGACTTCTAGAAAGAAGATAAGTCTCCTAGATGGCCTCCTGAGATGAAGGTTGGACTTCTCAGGTGATGCTTTATGGACGGATGGCAAGGTTGGCCTCCTGGAAGGAGGGATGGCCTCTTTGGAGAGCTTGCTCTTCCCTATTTTAGGCCTCCCTTCTCTGGATTCAGGTTCCTCATTTCTTGTAGGGTAATGATGGAATATTTATAATATTTGACGAATAGTTTTAATTTCCTACATAGCCTGTGAATCGTCTTGGATAAGTGTAACCGGTTTACCCATATCTCCCCCAACCAGTTATAAACAGTTTTCTCAATGAGCAACAATCTGATGGACTTTTATTCCAGCCATTCTCCTGAGATGGCCCATTTTCGGCCGTGATGTGGACGGCTTTTTATTAGGCCTCTCTTCAATTCGTGGGCCTTCTTCCTGAGTCGAGTTTACCGAACCCATCAGTATCGAACATATCGAACGTAAACCTTTTGAAACTTGGAACCTGTCGGATAAATATCGACAGATATATCAGCCAATATTTTAAATATTATAGTCAATATATAACCGAAACGATGAGATATATCACGATTTTATTATTGTATCGGAAAATATCAATCTATAGGGGCCTAATGCCGATACATATCGGACCATATTTTATATATCGATTGACATTTCATTCTACTTTTAGAAAAAAAGGCTAAAAACAAATGGATGGGGTGTTTGTAGTGTTTTTGAACTTTTCAATAGGCACATAATTTCCCATGCACACACTTCATTGTCTCAAGGCAAGCATCATATGCACTGATAGAATATTACTCAACATGGATCGCAGCAACAGAGAAACCATAATGATTGGCATACACCATAATTAAATGGAAGCACTAAGCATGATTTAGAAATTAGGTCAGAGAGAGACATACCATTGCTTTAAAAGGCCGCTAGAATGTAAAAGCGAATGCACATCACCATGGCCATGAGGTTTTGTCTAATAAAAATAAAAAAGTAAGTGCCAAGCACAAATTTACACCAAGAAAAAAAAAAGATTATTTTACAATGTAATTAGCGATTATTTCTTAGGGTCATCATCAAGATAATCATTTTAGTGGGAGCAGGGTAATAGGCACCTGAATGCTGTACTTATTATTAGGGTCCAATGCTAGCCTAGCATCATTATCCTCTAAGCAAGCAACTTTTTCCTGAAAGAACCAACATTTTTCTCAAGCCACTCAAAAACTAATATTTTTTTCCAAAAAAAGCACAACAAAGCCTTGTTTTACCTGCTTTAAAAGTGTCACCTGCGTAGGATTCATTCCAAAATAAGAATTTGACTCTAAGAGTGCTAAAGTACGAGTATGTGTGTCATCTGAAGTCATTATAGCAAAAGGAACTTCCCTTTGACATTCACCTAAAAATTTTAGAGAAATGATTAATACTAGAGAAATGCAAAGCAAACACATGAAAGTCGATTTGAGACCACATAACAGTCTTAATAATTACATCTATCAACATAAAATCCAAATGGTGAACAACATATTTCATATACAAGAAAGACCAAAGCAATCTCCTCCTCATGTAAACGGCTTGAACCCAAATAACCGATAGCAAGTACATTAGCCACCTGTCAATGACTACAACTTAGAGCCAAAAAAAAGAAAGAACCTCCTTTTAATTCATTAAAGGCCAGTTTGGACTTGTCGAAATAGCTTTTCAAAAAAGCTGTAAATTGGATCTTCCCTGATATCCTCCTAAAAAAACTAATTAAGTTCTCTCCAAGTCATTCTGAGTTTTTAACAGGACTCAACATGAATTTTCAAACACTCCAAAAGTGCTTTTTCAAAGTCCAGCTTTTTTGAAAAGCACTTTCCAAAACAAAGACAAAAACCTGCTATTATAATGCTGTCCTTTTGATATAGGTGCCATTCCAGCCAATGAAACAAACACATCAAAAAGATAATCTCAGCATGAGGCACCAAACAGACATGAAATCAGCCCGTGACCATGGGAATGAATTTTACTGAGATAGTGGCATGAACAGGAGGAATTGCATAAATTCTCTACCTGTTTTCTTTTAAAGAACCAGACATAATCCAAACCCTAAAAGACATCAAAACTGGAAATCAATTTTTGTTATCTCCAATTTCCCAATATTTACTGATTAGTCAGTTCAGCAGTCTCGAGTCAATCCTATGCATCTGTTATTTTTTTCCTCTTGGATAGGTAAAGGTGGGGAAGGGGCAATTCAACCATAGAACTTTTAGTTTCAAGGCCTCAGCCTTAACCAGCATAATTAGTACCTCATTGACGATATGGACAGCTAAAGCTTGCAAGGGTCACATTCTATGACAACAGTTCATTAGAAGCTCAAAGGTGCTCAACCGCTAGGAGTTAACTTGGGCAAGAAGCAACATAACATTATCAACTTCGTGCAGCCTTCCTATAGTCTTCTAAGTGTACTACATCATTGTTGCATACAACTGGTCAGCAGATATGACAGAAAAAAAAAAAAAAAAAAAAAACCAAGAAGCATACCTAGAATTGGGGATTTTGTCCCTCATCGTTAGCCAGTCCAATTCAGATATCAGAAGAAATACTTTATCGGATCTTTGACAAGGATTGGAGAACTAAAAGTATTATCATTGGGTCCCTTACTTGGATTCATTTATCACTATTGACTTGTTGCCCAAGTGTGGTACAAAATCAGCATGATGGACGAGTACAGCCAAAGAGGTTAGTCCAAGATAACAAGTCTTGATTGGGAACATGGACCGTAGATAATTGTGGGGTAAGCTTAGAAAGGCAATACTATTATGATCAAAGGAAAGATCAATATAACATTCCTACAAGGGATGAAGTGGGTGGGAGAGAGAGGCAAGGATATATAGAAAGCTGATTGCAAATTATGATACTCAGAGAACAATAGAGCTAGAAATGGAATTAGCATGATTGTAGATATCATGTTGAAAGAGAATGTAATGTGTAGAGAAGTAGAGATGGATTAATGGCCGCCAAGATTGTGCTAGAATAAACTCTAAATATTGTGTGTATATGCACCCAATGTGATGTTAGGCAAACAATTGAAAGATAAATTTTTAGAGGAATTGGATGAATTAACCCAAATGATTCAACATACGAAGTTGATTTTTATATGTGGTGATCTAAATGACATTGTAGAACAAGAAAGTATTTTGGATTTTATGGGAATGCAACTTATTTTTTATGGTGGCTAACAAAGATTTCAAGAGAGCATTTGATTACATATAAGACTGGCTCATCCAAAACTCATATTGACTATTTTATCCTAAGGAAAAGAGATTGTGTTGTAAGGAACGTAAGACTATTCTTGAAGAAAATTTGATACACGAAACAACTATTGATTTTAGTTATATTAGAGAAATGAGAGAATGAGAGCAATATTTGGTGAAGAATTTCCCTTGTTATACCCAACTTATCACAAATGTACTCCGCTCAACTTCTAATTAAATACTTGGTGAACATATCAGCTAATTGATTTTCGATTCTCACATGTTGTAGCTTATCATAAACAAAGTGACAACCCACTTTATATAATTTGTACATTTGTAAAAAATTGGATTTGAAGTTGTATGAATTGCTACTTAATTATCACATCGTCGTTAAGATGGTCCAGAACTCTTACATCCGAGTGATTCAAATAGCTGTCTGAACCACATCATTTCACATGCAGCTTCGAACAATGCACGGTATTCTGATTTGTCACGTGACCAAATAACTACATTCTATTTCTTACTCTTTCATGACACCACTATGCCCCTAATAAACAACCAATATCCCACAGTAGACTTGTGGTCATACAATAATCCAGCCTAGTCAGCATCAAAGAACCCTTTTACCCAAGTGTGGCCATTATTACTATAAAGTAGGCCACATCCTTGTGAACCTTTGAGATATCTAAGTACATGCATGAGAGTCTCCCAAGTGGAATAGGATAAGAGGAAAAAAACGGACTTATGACACTAAGTGGGCATGCAATCTCTAGTCGATCACCGCCAAATAATTCAATTTTTCAACTTAATGGCAGTATCTCTCTGGCTTAGCAAAGATTTCCTCATTTTCCATCGAAAGCTTCATTCCTTGATCCATGGGTGTACTACACGGTTTTGCATCTAGCATACGTAGATTTCAAAGTAGTGTGTACTTCCTTAATAAGAAGAATGCACCGCAACAATATCTCACAAACTCAATGTAGATAAAGTATTGTAAATTCCCAATCACCTTGGTCAAAAATCAACACTGAAGAAACACTTTAAGGTTTGCAATACCCCTATCATCCACATTCATAACAAGAAAAATATACCCGACATCATAATGACAATAGAACACAGAATAATCAATCCTTCAATGAGAGAGACCAAACTCAAGAACGATTTCACTGCATCTACCAAACCAAGCCTACAAAGACTATTTCAAGCCATAAAATAACTTTTTTCAACATGCAAACAAGACTAGATACCCCACGTAATAAACCCAAGAGGTTGCTCAAGATAAACTTTCTCTTAGAGATTGTTATGTAAAAAGGCATTCTTGATATTTAGCTAATGTTAAGGCCAGCGATGAGTAGCGGCAAGATCCATAAAAAGGCGAGTAAGTGTCAATTTTGTAACAATAGAAAATATATCAGTATAGTCCACTCTATAAGTCTGAGTATATCCCTAAGCAACCAAACGAGCCTTTAGCCAAGCAATAAAACTATTCAAATTAACTTTAACTGTGTATTGCACACTCATTTAGAACCAATGGGTTACTTCACGGTAGGAAGGGAACTAGATTCGAGGTGTGATTTTGCTTAATTGCCAACATTACTTCCTTCATTAAGCTGCCGGCCAACCAAGATGAAAAAATACTTCAGACACTGATCAAGGTATAGAACATGAGTCCGAGGTAGATACAAAAAAAAAAAAAAAAAAAAAAACACACACACACACAGAGTGAAGATGATACACTAGTATAACAAATAATACAATTGGAAAGTCTAAATACATCGTTGACTCAATAGCCGAGGGATCTGTAGGTGAAGGAAGCAACTCTGCAAGGGCTGGCTTAAGCTTAGGAGCATCTATGGGAGAGGATCCAAATGCCTTATGATGACCACAAACATAGGTATGAATCACCGAATCAATGGTACACGAGATGAGGACACCACCTGACGGGCAACCTGATAAACCGAAAGCTCATTATGAAGGATGACATTATACGTGGGGGAGGAAGGAAATCATTACGAAGAGAAGGGTGTCGATTCCTGAAAAAACATCAGAGAACTTAAGAACTCGACCTAAGTCAGATGAGAAGCATTGATACCCTTTTTGAGTACTTGGGTATCTGAGAAAAATACATCTAAATGATTTGGCATCAAGTCTAGTCACATGATGACAAACGTCACAAACATAGCATACACAACCAAATATTCTTGAACGGACTAAGTGTAAAGGCTTATGGGGAAACAAGATACAATGTGGGATCTCTCCTGAAGCACAGCCGAGGGCATACGATTGATAAGATAACACGTGATTAGAATTGCCTCACTCCAAAAATATTTTAGAGCACTCATGTGGAATAGAAGAGCTATCGACACTTCTAAAAGATATCTATTTTTACGTTCAACCATCCCATTTTGTTATGGAGTATTAGGACAAAAAGATTGATGGAGTATCCCATGGTAGGACAAAAATTAAGAATACCAAGTGGACAATTATTCACAAACATTATCATTATGTAAAATGTGTAGTGAAGTAGAAAACTAATTCTGAATTTTAACACAAAATACACAGAAAATGAAAAACAATTCAAAATGATGTTTTACTAGATATAACCAAATTGTTCGTGAATAATCATCAATCAAAGTAACAAAATATCGGAAGCCCATTTTTAATGACACTTTATAACGATCCCAAATATCATAATGTACTATTCAAAAGGAACAGATGCTCGTTTATTAACCTTAGGACAGTATGACACACGATGGTGTTTAGCAAACTAATAAAACTCACAAAACAAATCTGTTACAGAGTTAAGACTATAACTTTTTTAGACTCGACAATGATGGATGACCCAACTAACAATAAAGCTGGAGCAGCATATGAAGAACACTTGTACAAACAGTACGAGTAGGTCCTGCATCCAGCATATAGAGACCTCATACCCCACGATAGCCCCTACGAATGATCATCAACATCGTAAAATTCTGAAATTCACAACTAGAATACGAAAATACAATGCAATAGTTTTTAGTTGTGAGCCTGTTTATAAATAATAAATTAAAGAGACTAGGCCATAAGTGTAACACTAATGAAATTTAATGATTCGGGATTAAGGAGATAGGACGAATGCTAGCGACCTTTACGAAGAAGCCATCAACAAAAGTCACTGTAGGTAAAGTCGATGATTGAAAACATGATAATATACTTGAAGTTTCTGTCATATGATTAGACACACCAGAACCAATAACCCAAGTCCAAGATGATATTGAGAGAGAAGCAGTGGAATTACCTACCTAAATCAGGGTAGTAATAGATGTACTTGTACCAATAAATAAATGTGAGTAGTCCTCCATAGCTAAAGTAACAGCTTCTTTCATTGAAGGCTCAGCAGGAGCAAATTAGATACCACTATTACTTCCAAAAGCAATCACAACACACTGTGTGGATGACATAGCATGTTACCCATACAACTTCCAGCTTTTATTTCGAGTGTTACCAACTTTATCACACTAAAAGAATGAAAGTTTTCCATCACCACCCCGGTAACCTCAATTATCTCTACCCATTCCACGTCCACAGCCTCAACTAGCAAATGAAGACTAGGTCACTAAAGTCGTCTAATCAGTAAGACTAACAGTAACTAATGGTAAAGTTTCGTGGTCAACTCGTAGAATCCAACAAAATACATCGGTCAATGAAATAACCTTAGAGTTTGCTAAATTCTAGGATCGAGCAAATTCAAAGTCAAGTAAACTAATAAGAAAGCACAAAATAGCCAATTGTTTGTGTTACTCTCGCATTTGCCTCAAATGGTGGTGATAGGCATGAATACATTTAGTTACACTTTGATCCTTCTAATCCACCCAAATGAAAGATTTAGATACATTAAACATCGTTGATATGTCATGTTTCTCAAAGTAAAGAATCAATAAATAATCCCATAATTCCTTAGCAGTATCGGTATGTATGACCAAAACAGCCACCCTCTATTCCATCAAATTAATCAATAAGTGTGTAGGCGAGCATCCTTATATAGCCATGCTCAAGCCTCAAGATGATCCATGCCAGAATCGGGACGATCATTGGTGTAACATAATCCTCCTTATCAAGTCCTCGAATAGCAAGTAACATAATCTTTCTTTAATAATGGTAATTCATCCCATCTAAATGTTGATCCGTAATTCGAGAAGATATAGTTGTAACAGTTTTAGAGACAACTACTTTAGATTCATTTGTTCAAATAGGAATACTACCACCAGATGTACTTTAAGTCTCCATATAGTGTAGTTAATATCCGAAAAAAGGAAATACCGCATAGCAAACCAAGGAGAAAACAAATACTATGCAGGCCCAAACACATATTCATAACAAGATGGAATACCTATTACTAGCCCTTCTACAGCACCACAGCCCGACTTTTGGAATTCTTTTTCTTCAAAGAGGAAGAAACAAGAAGGACACACTACTGAATACTCAATTCAATACACCCACCATACAAGAGAAGCTTCAACAACCGAAAGAAATCATGCAAACAATCGAGACTCCACTGAAGAATGTTCGAAAATGAAGATTAATCAAAACCAAGAGGAAAAACGAAACCTAATGGATACTATTCGAACACTATGATTGTTTGAAACCAAAAATCAAAGAGAACCTGCACAGTTTGCTTCAATCACATGCTGACATCCGCTCTTAGATCTAGGAAAACCTCAAATGCACAAGAAACTAAAGATTTCAGGCCATGATTTGTTGAATAGAGCAAGAACACAACATATCTAGGTGTTTCAGCAAAACCCTAGAACTCAAAATAGATGGTTCAAATCGATTCAAACAGGAGAAATGTCTTGGGGGTTTTGACACACACAAAAAGGCGTGCCAATTTCATCCAGGGTCGTCACCAGCGGCAGTACGCCTCCCTCTGATACGATGTTATATTAGAAAAATAAGAACAATATTTGGATAATAATTTCCCTTTTTATTAAGGTTTACTATTCTAACAATTTTCGATATGCAACTTAGGAGATCAAAGAGGAAGAGAGTAAAATACAATCAAACAAGAACTACATGGTAGAATATAAAATGACAAGCAAAGACTCTTTAGAAAGGAGAAAATTGAGGAGGGAAATGAGATATTAATGGAAGTAGTAACAAGTGATGCAGTGCTATGGGTAATTGAGTTGTAAGAACAACCAAAGAGATTTTAGGGGAACAAAACATAGATTCCCATGCCAATAAGAACCATGGTGGAGATGCAAATAAGTTCAACAGAGAGTGGAAACTAAAAATTCCACAATGAGAATATGGAAAGGTACAACGAAGCTGAAACAGAGCTAAGAAGACAATGATTGAGGCAAAGTCTAAAGCACAGGAGGACTTCTACAAGCAACTAAACATAAATGAGAAAGGAAATGATGTCTTTCAACCATCAAAAGAATGAAATAGGAGAACAAAAGACTTGAACCATGCGAATAGATTTATTTCTTTTATGCTAATAGCTAAACCCTATTTCAAGGGTATCAAGGATGGTGAGGAGCAAGTACCTATTACAGATGAGAAAATAAAAAACAAATGGATGAGCAATTTCCATAACTTCTGATGGAGGTAGGGAGAGCATCATAATACCTAGAGATTCAGTAACTCTAAGGTAATTTTAATTTGTTTTTATTATCAACATATCATATTTGAATAAGTTAAAGTAGCATTAAAGATGATGAAGATTGCAAAGGCAATTGGATAGATGGTGTCCCAATGGCAGGGTGGAAATGTATAGGGAAGAGAAAATTTCATGGTTGGATAGATCATTCTAAAAAATCCTAAGTAGCACATAGAAATTGGCCGAGTGCAGAAAGAACACATTGGTACCCATATTTAAGAACAAAGGGGATATAACAAACTGTGTTAATTACAGAGGTGTTAAGTTTATGCACCATATGAAGAAATACAAGGAAATTTGACCAAAAGAAACTAAGGCAAGATACAAATGTACCAAAGAACCTGTTTAGATTCAAGTTAACCAAGTCTACTAAGGAAGCCATCAATTCACTACGGTTCCTAATGAAACATTTTAAGGAGTGGCTGATGGACCTCCTACGCAGTTCAATGATTTAGAGAAAGTTGATGATACAGTCCCAATTTAAATATTATGATTGAGAAAATAGGATTCCATTGTATACATCCAGGTGTCACAAGATTTGTATAACAAAGCAGTGACTTGTGCTAAAACATGAATAGGAAACCAATATTTTTCCAACCAATTGGTTTATACAAGGGTCTGCTTTAAGCTCGCATCTATTTTTCTTGGTTATGAATGAATTGCCCAAACACATTCAAGATGAAGTACATTCACACATGCTTTTTGCATATGATGTAGTTTTGATGGAAAAAAGAAGCAAGGACATTATGTTGACTTAGAAGTTCGGAGAGATTTTAGAAGGTAAAGATTTTTTAATTAGTAAAACAGAGACTACAGGAATGAAATGTTGGTTTAATACAGCAAAGAACTAGATGGTGAGTGTGGGAATTATTTCAAATGCCTTGGATCAACGGTTCAAAAAGTTGAGCAATTAATGGTGTTATTCGATGAATTAAAGCATGATGGATGAAATGGAGAAGTGTTTAAGGGTTCCATACTATCTCAGAGGACACTTAAGATGGGTATTAGGCCAACCATTTATATACAACAGAGTGTCGTGTGGTTAAATATCAACATAAGTAAAAACTAAAAGTAAGCAGACATAAAGTAATTGAGAGAGATGCATGTTCATACAAGAATAGATAAAATATGAAATGGTATTATCGAGAGAAAGGCAGGGTTTCCACATAAATGAAATCAAGCGACAATACATATGAAGTAGTTTAGTTATTTAAAGCAAAGATCAACAGCTATTAGAATATGTGAGAACCCTCAGAAGAGGCTAACTATAGAAGAGGGAGAAGAAGACCAAAGGAGAGTTTGTAAAAAACCATAATGCATAAAATCTTACGTATTTGGACTTCATAGAGGGCATGTTCTATAATAAGGATGGATGCAAAGAATCCAAGTTTACAGGATGACAAGACTCAACTCTATATAATGCCTAGCATTAGGTTTGCTTTTAATGATTATAGAAACACATTAAAAAAAAGGAAGAAAGAAAATGGCATGCATTCGCCATTTTTGACTTCTTTACAGGCGCCATGCTAAATAGTACGTACTGATACTCCACAGACTACAGTTTGTACTTTAAGTAGCACCAACCTTGAACAAGCCTGTAGCTAGCTTCTTGAAGAGCTAGAATACACTCGATGTAATGTTGTAAGAAGCAAGTTCCTGTGCAAGATTCTAAGGGAAGAGCAACCTGCAAAATTTTCATAGGAATTATTCAAAATATAATATTGCTCCTTCCCAACCCAATGATCAACTCTTCTTTTTTTCCTTTTTTTTTTTTTTTTTTTGACAAAGCAGTGAAAACCCCCAAACTGTGTACAAAGTATGAATGAAGAGCAAATGAACACAAGCAGCAAAGGTAAAAGAATAATCATACACATGAAAATGTTCCCATAGAACTTATAGTTCTTGCTGCTGCATTCAAGTGAGGCAATACTGTAAATTGAAACCCTATTAAAATTGTTAAAGAATACTATATTTCCTTAATTAGTTTTCGATTATTTTGCCAATTTTCTAGATGATTTATAGGTAAAACATAAATTTTGATATTTTCTTTATTTACTTTTGCATAGCCTAAAAATTGAGGCATTATATATTGACACAAAGATCAATTCAACATTGACTGAATTCTTCCCTCCTTGCTTAACATGGTATTAGAGATTTGACAAACATTAGTCTTTTACTATTGTTGGCCAGGCCTCATCACATTTATTTCCAGAAAAAACAACACTTCCAAATTATTTTTCTTCCTAATTGAGTTTATAGGGAATTAGAGAATATTACGTTTCCTTAATTAGTCTATATTATTTCCTGGTGTTCTAGATTATTTTTATATAGGCTGTAAATTGAGGCATTATATATTCATGCAAACCTCAATCTACCATGGAATGAATTCTTCCTGAGTTCCCAAAGATTGTGCTATATAATGTGATGCATTGGGACAGGAAAGAAATTTGATGTAAAAGTTAAGTAGTGAACTGGATGGATGAGTCGTAAGCAGCATGGAGCAGACAAAGATCTGCTGAGCGCCCTGAATGAATAAGAAATTGACAGCAGAGGAAATCCATCATGCAAAGAGATAAAAAGAATCCAGCTACAGTAGTTCAGATAATCTATGCATTGCATTCAGAATATCTTCTCTCTTTCAGGCATGGTTTGTTCTCCTTTTGGGATGGAAAGTAGACTTGGGAAGTGGTAAACCTAGGAAGCCCATTCCAACTAATTCAGACATGAAAAGAATGCAAAATATGCGTTAAATAAAAGACCAGATCATCAAATATGCAGATAAATTTATCACCTTAATTCCATTGTACCCAAGGCGCTCCCCTAGTCCACCTGCAACAAGAACAAATGCAGAATTTTGTGCTTCTCTGATGCCCACCTCTTCATATTGAATAAATTTATCATCTGCAAAAGTCAGATTTTCCCCTGTTGGAACCTGCAGAAGATTTTTATCAACATTTAAACCAGACCCCTCAAAACCCTTAATCAAGTACACATACATGGTGCAATTCTCTTTGATTAGTGTACTATTGATAATCAGCATACAAGCATCTTGTCCAAATGCCCATAAATCCTTTTTTTTTCCTCAGCTAGTAAACAAATCCCAATTAAAAATTGGAATATAATAGCCATTGTTAAATCACAAACAACAATAAAAGTTATTTCAAAGTCATTGTGAATTCTCATGCATACTAGAAAGGTGTGAACCCTATTAAATGGCAGAACCCTGAGTTCTAATTGGTAGTAGAATCACTTAAGTGGGAACAGACTCAACTGCAAAAAAGTTGGGTTGACAATCCTTGTTTTCTCCATTTGTCTTGAAGGGAAGTGGAATTGGCGGTGTCAGGTCATGTTGGAGTTACGAATCCCAGCCTCCGATGGTTAATAATGGGAGCAAGTTTTTTTAACTGAAAGTACTTTTAGTGTCAAGACTGCAGCACATGCACACATGTGCAAAGCCACTTGAGGAATTATTTACCCTGTTAACAGGTAGCCATCACCTAGGTATCTTTACCCACATCCAAAAGGCGTACTCCTGTGAGGTCCTGGATTAGAATATTCACAAGTCACACGCATTCTTAAACCCGCTTTACACAGTAATAATGGAATGATAGGGCTTTTAAGAACTGAGAAATGCACATATGATATATACCAACTGTAAATCAGGCGTCCTGTGTTCCAAGCGGAGTTATAGACTGATTTTAAGGTCCTTGTGGAATATATCCCTGTCCCCTATGTAGGCAGTGAGCAAATGCATGTCTTCATTAGTATAGGAAATACAAGGTTTGCTTGCAGGCATGATATCGTGGTAGTTTTAGTTCATCTACTCTTATGGAGATTCCGGTAAAAGAAGAAGCTCATATTCAACATGCTGACATTTTGTCCCATGATAATAGAAAGCATTAAAAACATTGCTCTTGTATTCTCGCCGCTAACCCTAATTTCTCTCTTGCCTGCTCCATCTCATGTGCCTTGCCGGCAGCCGCCATGGCCACAGGTCTTTGCCCCTCTTCCTCGAAGTTGCCTCCTCTTTCGAGGAAAGATGCCCTTCTCTCAGCAGTCCAAGAAGAACTGATTGCGTTATTGGAGATCCTTCAAGGACCAGCAGACAAACACTCGAATCTGGCTTGGCATCTTGTGAGTCGATTCAGAGATTATATTGGCATGATAAACAAGATTGAAGGCAAATGTGTCTCTACTGGATCTTCCTCTACTGAGCTACCGAAGGATTGCAGTCAGACAGGTAGAATCTCTTCCCCTATTCAATATTCTGATGCACCAGTTTGTTGTGCTTCAGAGAAGCCTGTGGAAGAGCCTCAGTCATTGGGTGTCCCCCTGATTTCCCAATTGACTCCTTTAGTTGGCAAACTCCCTTGCCTATCCTCAGATCCCTCTATTTCAAAGGCCTCTAAGAGGCCTGGTCGCCCTCATCCCAAAGTCTCATTGTAACGCCCAATTCTCACTTAATTTAATTTAATATTATCAATTTATTTTGGATCTATTGAAAATAACTGTACAATGAAGATTTGAAGGAAAATTTGAAGAATGGAAGTAGGTCTAGCTCCTAAGAAATGCCTGACGCACGCTCATGTGCATTTTTGACATATTGGGTGCACTTCTAGAGCGCTTGAACGTAATTTGGGCAGATTATAGGGTGTCTAACGTGCGCTTCTACAGCAATCGTGTACAGAATTGGCAGATTGCTTACGCACGAACTGCGCCTGATGCGATGCTTGTGCACAGCTAGGGTTTGATGCAGCACCTAACTAGCACTTGTGTGCCAATTCGTATATACAAACGCACCTATCACTATTTTCGGGCATTTTTCAAGGGAAAAGAAGAGGAAATAGAATGAAAGAGAAGGAAAGGAAGAGAGAGGAATAGAAGAATAGCAATTTTGAAGTATCTTTTGGTCAGATTTGTCAAATTAAAGATTAAGGGCAATTATATCTAAGCCGAATCTTTGATCTATTTCCATTTCCTTCTAATTTTACTTACATTTGAAAGTTTTATTGTATATAATGTCATTTTTACTTACTCCATTTTGAATATTGGTGCATACATGTAGTTTTACCGGTTGTTTTGTGATTTTTGCTTGGCTTAACCGAATATTTGAAAAGTTTGAGGAATTGAACAAAATTGGTAAATATTTTGAAATATTGGGCTTATATATATATAATATTTGAAAAGGAAAAATCATAAAAACTTTGCATATGGGCCTTGCATGTAGTATTCCATACACGTGCTTTGTGTAAGACTCTATTTTATATTCTCTTCGATATTTGTAATTTCCTATAAAGTGAAAAGTTTCATATTTGTACTTTTCCGGAGTGAAAGTTTTGTACTTTTTTGTCAGAGAGAAAAAGTTTTGGATATTTGTTAGAGTCCCCCGATTTAGTATTTTATTGGGAACCATTGTAAGGAATTGTACGGTACTAATATATTCGGATGTTCAATATATTTAGATAAATTTAAGGACTATACCTATCATCTACGGGTGGCAAAATAAAGTGGTGTTTCCACCCGTCTATAGGGAAGGATATGTAAATAGCCTGTCTATAAGTTTAAATAGTAGTAATTGGGCCTAAGGTTATCAAGCGTATGTATAACCCTTCCTCAAAATCAGTCTTTTGGCCTTTGGTTCTTTAATTTGAGTATATTTTATTTTTTTGATATTTTTATTTACATCTGATTTGAGACTCGAGATTTTTGACCATGAGATTTGTAGGTTTTGACCACCATTCGAATTTATAATATCAGACTTTGGATGGCATCAATTGGACTATTTGATGTTTGCTTTTAGATTATGTACTTTCATACAAAAACACGTTTGGATATTCGTTGATTTGTATTATTGTCACGTTTGTTCTTTTGCTTCATATGGAGATAGCTTGCAGGAAACTTGGATTAGAACTCTAATAGAGATTTTATTCATATTTTATGATTATTGAATTTGTAGTTAGGTTATATTTGTATTTGATATATTTTGTTTTTGAGATAATGATGGATAAATTAATGTTAGTGTACTGTATTCTGATGGAGACATGTTTTGGATTTTTTTAATATTTGGATTGTAGCATTTTTGGATTATTTTGGGTCTATAGTGTGGTTTTGTATTTTTCAGATTGCCATTTTTTTCTATGATGATTAATTTTTTCTAATGTCTAGACAAGTAGTTCAGAGAGATCCTATGATGANAATAATAATAGTGGGAATAGTTATTCCCACATGGGAATAAATATTCCCAAGGAATATTTATTCCTAGTTAAATTTGTAACCAAACGAAGAAATATCTATTTCCTAGGAATAAAAATTCTATTTCCACATTATTCCCACCTTAGTCCAGCAACCAAACACGGGGTTAGTCTCATAAACAAAAGGTACCAATATTAAAACTGTCACATTGTTGGCAAACAGCATCAAATATGAAACCTTGAACTCACCCCACCCAGCCCATCCTAGCCATGCACTTTCCTCACCTTTTTTAACTCTCCTTTCTTCTAGTTAGCCACATATTTGTAACTCAAGCTACATGTAAGGCAGAATAAATCAAATTCTCATGTGATCACATTAGTGGATTGCAACGCCCTTCTGTGATCGTGATGAAACATTATCAACTGGTAAAACTCAAATTCCATTTCTCTGCTTCATTCACGCTTCAGCGTGGGGTACCCTATCTAGAAAATTAGTAACAACAAGTTTAAACGTACCCAGTCGCTTTCCCTCTCACGTGAATTATCATGAAAATCGAGTCAATAGAATTTGAAACTAACTAATATGCATCACTAACATCAATGACACTATTCATCATTATGGTAGCCACTAAAATATCTCTCTCTATACACTGCAAGCATAACAATTCTTTATCATTGGCACTCTTGCAATCTGATGGTGATCACTGAAACCTCCTCACCACGTACTACTACAGAACGTCTTTGATTAACCGGTTGGTTTTTTCTATACCATTTATGCAATAATTAAAAGACTGCCATCAAATCGAACAGACTGATACTCAGAACAGGCCTTCAATCAGACAGAATCAATTGCCCCAACTTATATATATATTAAATCAAAGAATCAGAGTAATAATATAGGCGCGCTCAAATGACGACCTGCTCAAAGAATCCTCGCTTCTCATCGTCATGAACACCAGGTTCTGGCCAATGCTCGAACAGATGACTCTGCCCCACCTCCAACAACATCTTCGCCAACTCCAACTACGTAATCATACAAAACTCAACCAAAATCAAAAAGAGAAGCACAAAAACAATAGGCAGGAAAAATTACCAGTAAATCGATTGCAATTAACGCGTACATAATCAGGAGAGAGAAGAGGGATGTTCTTCTTGAGATTTGGGGCAGACGCTGCCCAATCTCTCCCAGCAACGCTGAGGTTGGACAGCTGATCGGCGGTGGATTCGAGCGTCGACGCCATGGAACGACTCACCCGGGGCGACTTGGAGATCTGTTGCGCGAACGTGAATATGAGACAGTGTGCGAGAATGACGATAAGATGCGCTGTGTTGCGTAGGGAAACAGATGCCGCTCAATACCAGGATCCGGAATATGCCTTCCTGCTACTTTATGCATATGCGCTTATAGAAGCTTTTCCTGAGTTGCCATTGCGTATTCGTAAAGCCCAAAGCAAATTGACTGTGAGTAGGGGGAGAGCGACGGGGAGACAGAAAAGTGGGGGCCCAAGAAAACGGTCGTGTTTTCTTTGCTGCTGTGTTGTCGTATACAATATTCTTTTGGACTACGCCATAAGAGATTATTTCACTGTTTGGGGGGGCCGGGAACAGCTGCAGCGCATATGGTGTCTAACAGCAGCCATCAAATCAAATCTGACGACTGCCTTTTTTATTAAAATAAAAAATATATATAAAAATATGATAATCGTGAAATCTTATTTTTATTGCTGGCCTTTTTATTTATAGCGGGGCTATTGACCGTTAAAGCTGGCTGTTGGGGCTCAGTAGTTAGGTTGGCTATTGAAGTATTTGGCAAAACATTTTATGCCAATTACTATTATAACTACAATGACGTGTTAAGTCTAGTACGTTATGCCACTAAAGAATTTTGGAAGAAATAAATAAATAATGAATTCCAAAAAAAAGAAGTAATTGAAAAAAAGGATATAATTATACAAGAAATTATAAAAATTTTGCTAGCAGTGGTAAATGATGAAGTGGGCATCGAGCTAAAAGATTCAAAGGCTCTGGGAGATTGGAAATTTCATCATCAAAATAATAATAAATAGATTTAAAATTCATCATAAGACCTTGTTGGGTAATAGATAACTGTCAGAAAATTATAAACATAATATATTACAAATAATCATAACGGAGGGACAAAACCTTATACATATACATACCTATCAAATACGCTGATCAAATTTTAATACATATCCCAAGGGCATACATTCAGTTAGTCCAAAAAAATCAAAATACAACCAACACCATCAATATTCGAATAGATGCAATACTCACCAAAATATATGATATCGTATTAGATTACGTCTAATTCTTACAAGATATCGAATCCCTTTATTTTGAAGGAATAACAAATAAAAAACGTGAGCTTAAAATTCAACAAATATCATATA
>JAODPA010066771.1:0-10806 GCA_025585075.1 Nepenthes mirabilis
GCAGAAATGATAGGATAGAAAATATAGAAGACTTGATGCATACTTAGAATTTGGATTTAACCGAAAAATTTCTTATTAGAAATCAGTTTTGATACAATGTTAGAGTTTGAAGGTGTTCCAAATCTGAAAATAAAATGTAAAAGCATGAGGAAGTGGTGATCCCAAATAATGATGAAATTATGTTGAAGTTCCTGCCATTGAGAATCATATCATGTTGCTTGATGATTATCTAAATTTCAGATTATGAGATCTGAAATTAGTAACTGATGAGAATGTCCTGTGGTTCTGCTCGTGGATAACAGATGTAAAGAAGAGACATTGAGCTTGCAAATGAGTAACATAATTCACAAATGAATATGGAACTGAGAAGCATAATATAAACTTCAGTAACACAACATCATTACATGGACAGAAATATCAGAACAGTGAATATAGTAGCAACAAGTAAACAATCAGCTTCATGGAGCTGTTTGTATATATTGAATTATCAGGAACTTATCTTTATAGCCAGAAAATCAACTACTTATATAATAATTATTAATCAATTACAATCGTGTGATTAATTTCTACTTAAACTAATTCTAATTATCTATCAGAAAACACAAAAACTGTATCAAAATTAAAATTATATTTATACATGATACTGAAACAATGCAAACAAAATGTGTACTTGTTGTAAATCTTTCATCCGCGACTTCACTTAATTATCCGATCAAAAATTATTGCACGTATGGCTCTGATTGCTGATATGTACACATATGCTGATTTGTTGGTGTTGCTGATACATGATAATAGCATGTGATATATTTGCTGCTGTGATATAATGAACCGGTTGTGATTTGATCATTGCAATGCTCTACTAGCATAACCGAATGATACACTTTGCTGATGCATCGCCCGTGGCTATATGCTGCTACTAGTGCAGCTGATTTTTGCTGCTGGTTTTGCTGATGCATTATTACTGACGCTTTAACTGATATGCTGCAAACACATTGCTATGACAAATTGCTGCATCACAATGATATTGATGTGCTGCTCATTTGTAGACATCGTAGCATTGCTTAATTGCTTTTGCTGTATAATGTTGCTTCATTAGCAACATCACGATAGGCGCATCTACTTTAACATTTCCGAATCGAATTCTTGAACCCTTTTAACTAGATCTTACATATTATAAATCAAAACAAAAAGCTTCAAAGGAGATGCGAGCCACTCCCCGAGTCATACTCTAATACTCAAATTAGTATTGGGCACCTAACAAATTAGCTAGGAGAGAAACAGAAGAAGAGGGTCGTGTTGGGGTCACTCTTGAGTGGCACTTATATCCGCAGACTCCATTAGGAAAATGGAGGAGGACTTTCTTGAGTAATCCGAGAAGTTTGTCATGCGGAGGATGACTCATTAGAGGCGTCATGTCCGAGAGGTTGCTGAGGACATGGACGATGACCCTGAGAGCGTAGGCGTTGACTCTATCTTCGTAGGCTTGTTGCAACCGCGTTTTGCAGGTGGGTTGGTCATCTATTCTGATTGGATGTTGAGGTGGCTGCAATTTTTCAGATATCAGACCTGCCATTCTGGCACGCAGGGCGTGCGCCTGTCATGGCAGGCCTATGCGGTGTGATCCTGCCACCCTAACGCCAGTAGGGTGGCCGGCTGTCCACTAGGCCATTTGTGTATATATACAAGGCTTGTGTGCCCTTGCTTGAATAGTGACAGAGTGAGCTGCTAAGAGGATTTGGAGTGCTTGTGCCGTGTCTTTGAGAGTAGCCTTGGAGTGAGCCTTGAGAAAGCTGTAGACAAGCTTTGCTGTAAAGATAGAGTGAGAAACACTTTTAGAGAGAGATTGTACACTTAAAATTGTTTTCTTTTCGTTTGAGCTTGTATAACTAACACTTGTAAACAATTCTTTTATAGTGTATTCTTTCGTGGTTTTTCTCTTGATTCAAGAAGGATTTTCCACATTAAAATTTTGTGTGTTCTCTCTCGTTTTTCTATCGTTACTTTTTTTGTCCGTTCGATAGCTCTACTCTGTGCTGCTATCCGAGAGTTTTGTCTGCTCGGTCACCGTGTCTTCCGTGTTTTACGCCAACAGGTTGGAGGATTCGCCTCCAGGTGAATATTTTAGGACGAGGTGGTGTTCTAATTGGCCAGTTTCCAACCTCTTTGTGTAGGGTGAGTATTGTGAGGATTAGAATTATCTGATGGATCAATCAATAATTGAAGAAGCACTACCTTTTGCCATTTTTTACTCTTGGGAAAAA
The DNA here is from genome assembly GCA_025585075.1 of Nepenthes mirabilis. Lineage (NCBI taxonomy): Eukaryota > Viridiplantae > Streptophyta > Magnoliopsida > Caryophyllales > Nepenthaceae > Nepenthes > Nepenthes mirabilis. The sequence continues at coordinate 2,262 of JAODPA010066771.1, forward strand.
AGGCTGTTAGAGAAGGATTCGCTATTCATACCGCCTAGTAGCTTAATCACAGTACTCTCCTAGCTTTGGGCCACAGTGAGAAATCATGGGCTTCTTTTCGTTTCGTAGGCCTATCTATTGGGCCAACTTTTGTTTTTAATTTCTATCGAGCCCAACAAGGTCCATACAAAATTCACATACAAATCCCCACTGATATTTGGCCTGATCCCTCTGCCATTATTACTAATCTTTATTTAAAATTGAAATTAAGCCACGCCATAAGCTTTTTAAATTTAATTTTCAAATAAATCAATAACAAAAAATAAATTTAAATTACCCCGACCGAGATTAAATACGCTTCTTCCTTACTCTGGCATCTACCGTGTCCGTTGGCTCTCAGTTTGCCTTTACCTCAGCTAGTACAGGCTTGATAATTTCACTTGATTCGTGTGATGTTTATATTTATTCGGGGCGGGTCAATGGAAGTCCGTCGGATCTCCATTTGGCATTCAAAAGGTCCGGAAGACAGAAAAAAAGGTCCCAAAAAAAAAAAAAGTAGGACCTCGAAGAGTGAGAAGTGAGCATGACTCTCCTGCAGAAGTGCTTTTCCCGGCAAAGAATCCGATTCTGCAACACGATATTGCCGCCTAATCTAGCGGCCTGTGACAATCCAACCCCTCTCTCTCTCTATGGATCGCGTCTTCATCTGCATCGCCGCCATCTCTCTCCTCTCTCACTCACTCATTTCAGGTAACATCCACTGAAACTACTAACTCCCTTCTCTGCTTTTGTTCTTTTTTCTTTCATTTAATCTCTTCGATTTTTCCTTTCTAATTCGGCAGTACACTGTGCATCGTTTCGATTCGTCAACGATTGCCGCCACACGGTATGGCCGGGCCTACTATCAGGCGCCAACACCGCGCAACTCCCTACAACCGGATTCACCCTCGAACCAGGCAAATCCCGGACCGTGATCGTCCCCAAATCCTGGTCGGGTAGGGTGTGGGGTAGGACCCTCTGCTTCCGAAATGAATCCACCTCCAAATTCACATGCCTAACCGCCGACTGCGGCTCCGGGACCGTAGAATGCGCCGGAAGCGGCGCTATCCCTCCGGCCACCTTGGCCGAGTTCACGCTCAACGGCGCTGGCGGATTGGACTTCTACGACGTCAGCCTAGTCGACGGCTACAACCTCCCGATACTTGTAGTGGCCAAGGGCGGTGCAAGCGGCGACTGCAGCGCCACGGGGTGCTTGGTGGACCTAAACGGCGCGTGCCCATCGGATTTGAAGGTTACGATCTCGGGAGGAGGGAATGGGAGCCGGAGCGCCGCTGCCGTGGCCTGTAAGAGCGCGTGCGAGGCGTTTGGGGATCCTCAGTATTGTTGCAGCGAGGCATACAATACACCGGCCTCGTGTTACCCGTCGGTGTACTCACTCTTCTTCAAGCACGCGTGTCCACGCTCGTATAGCTATGCGTATGATGATAAGACGAGTACTTTCACCTGTGCTTCCGCTGATTATGTTATCATCTTCTGTCCACTGCCCTACACGAGGTAAATTTATAAACTACAAAATCATTTGTTTTTTCGTTTCATTATATCTTGTGTTTGAATGGGGGGCTTATATCTGCATCTGAACTAAAAGATTTGCAGCTATCAGAATTTCATTTTGGCATGGAAGGCTGAAACTGAATAACATTTTGGTGTTATTGTCAAATGAATTGTGTGCCTTGAGGAAGTCAAACTTGGTTGAGAGAGAACAGGAAAGGAAAGGAAAGGAAGAAGGAAGTGGACTTATAGAAGAGATTAGACAGTAGAAGGATAGAGGTGAGAAAACTGGAGGATTTTTTAGGGAACTTGTAGTTCTTTCAGTTATGATCCTCTTAGATGCAACTGATGGTTGGTAGTTGACTTTTTGCTGGAAGATATACATCAATAGATTACATGTGAACCTTCGTACTACGAAATTAATTCACCAGACCAACAACCAGAAGTTGGCAAAACAAAGGTCTATCTCTAATAGTTTCCTCTCTTGAAAAACATACGGCACTCTCTATAACAGTTACAAGGATCTACTAGAGTAGGGCAATGGGACAGAGCAAACAGAGAACAATCATATCTATCGGTGAAAAAACATAACACAGAGCAAAACACTAGAAAAGAAAAATTAAACGAACACCCACGACCGCCTGTGAACTGTTGTGGTAAGTCACTCCCTTGTGGGTGATTTAACAAACCGATTCGTCATCGAAGGATTTTCAGAGAGCAAATGATGAAATTCATTTGTTGAAAATTTGGAGAACATTAGCCGGTCAACGGATATTGACGGAAGACAAATCCGGTCAACAGGAGGTTGACCGGCTGGAAGGCAAAATCCGGTCAACGGGAAAGGTTGACCGGATGGCAGCAAAGACGGTCAATAGGAAAGGTTGACCGGATGGTAGCAGAAGACGGCCAACGGGGAGGTCGGCCGGATGGATGTTGAGGACGGTCAACGGAAAGTTGATCGGATCCGGTCAATGGAAGGTTGATCGGATAAGGCTGAAAAGGAAATTGGGAGAGGATTTTCGGAGAGCATTTTCGGAGTAGAAAATGCGGGAATGCATTTTGGCAGGAATGCCGGTTTTTGTCAAGAATGGATTTCCAGTTTGGAAATCGGGTGCCAGGTCAGAAGATCCTCTGGAGACGCGTGATCTCAGGCAGATATGCGGGAGCCGGTTTTGGCAGGGCATATTCCTATTGTTGGAAAGGACGGATCCTGTCCTTGTATGGAATATTACCTCTGTTCTGGTAAGTTAGACCCTACATATATACGCATGCTGGCTAAACTACGAGAAGGGGGTGACACAGTGCGTGAGGAGCTGAGTGAGAGAAAAAGAAAGAAAATCAAAGGGTGAAGGAACAAGAGAGGAGTGCAACACCAGTGAGAAGGAGAAAGAAGAAAAATAGAGAGTAAAAGAGTGTAGAGTGTTTCCCGTTTACTCCGGTGAGATTTTTCTTTGTTGTTCTCGGGTGTGTAGCGGATACTTCATCTTGGAGGTTTGTAATCTATTCTCATATAGTGGATTTATTGTCGACTCTACTCCCGTGGTTTTCCCTTGGTTCATAAGGGTTTCCACGTAAAACGCTTGTGTGCTTCTTCTGTCCTTTTCTTACACTGTGTGTGGCGTGGTGTGACGATGTGTCACTGTGTCCGACCGACCCTTTTGCCCCAACAAGTGGTATCAGAGAGAGGTTTGTGAACCGTCGGTTGGATGGCGTCGTCGTCGAGGAATATGTCGTTCAGTGTGGAGCAGTTCAACGGGCAAAATAATTTCATCCTTTGGCAAGAAAGGGTGAGGAATAATTTGACCCGGGGAGGAACGGTAAAAGCTCTTCGAAAAAGGGAGGAGAAGCCGGAGAACCTGACCCAGGACGAGTGGCAAGACAAAAGGGATCTTGCCAACTGTACCATTAAATTGTGTTTGGCGGACAACACACTTCAGGAGGTCTTCGGTCTGTCAGACCCGGCGGAGGTCTGGGAGAAGCTTGAGAGCCGGTATAAGTCCAAGTCCTTGACAACCAGGCTTCACATGAAAAAGCAATTTTATGGCCTGCGGTTGTCTGAAGGGGAGTGCTTTGAGAAGCACTTGGACGAGTTCAACCGGCTGGTAACGCAGATGTCAGCCCTTGATGAGGAGATCAAGGAGGAAGACAAAGCGTTGGTGTTGCTGGCATCCTTACCGGCCTCGTACGATCATATTGTCACGACGTTGCTGTTCGGGAAGGACACGCTGAAGCTGGACGAGGTCATAGCTTCCCTGCTTATGAACGAGTCAAGGCGAAGGAAAAGCGGTGAGGCCTCAAGCTCTCGGGAAAGTGTTTTGGTGGCAACCGGCAGTCGGGGACGACGGAGATCTGACTGAGGACCGGGTGGCAGGACGGAGAGGAGCAACAGTCGGAGCAAACTTGAAGGCAGGAGTTGCTTTTTATGTGGCAAGAAGGGTCACATAAAGAGGGACTGTCCGCAAAAAAGGCCGGACAAGGAGGGCAGAAGCGATAGTCAAGAGAAAAGGGATCATGCTGATGATCAGGCGACTTTTGCTCTCTGTGAAGACCTCCTGATCATCCATGCAGGGGAAGCACGGAGCAAACCATGTTAGGAGACGAGTTAGGTGATGGACAATGGGGTCTCACATCATGTGGCACCGAGGAAGTCCCATTTTACGAGTTACACGCCCCATTAGCCATGGGGTGTTGAAGATGGGTAACAGTGGCTCGTCTAAGGTTGTTGGCATCGGGGATGTTTGCTTGAGGACAAGCAACGGGAACAAGCTCGTGCTAGAAGGCGTGCGACATGCCCCAGATCTGAGGTTGAATGTGATTTTAACTGGGAAGCTGGATGAGCAAGGCTTCAGGACGGCGTTTGGCGACGGTCAGTTGAAGCTCACCAAAGGTGCCTCAGTGATGGCAAGGGGAAGGAGGATATCAGGGCGGTATCTGATGAAAGCCTACACTGCCAAAGAAAATGCCAAGGTGACCAAACGGGGTATTGGTCAATGTGGCAGGAGAGAATGCCCGAGTGGCAGGAGTGGACGTCCGAGAGGCAGGCAGAACCAGTAGGGCCAAGGACGGAGCTGTGCAGAGCCAAGGGCAGAGCTGTAAAGGGCCAAGGGTGGAGCTAGCAGGGCCAACGGCAGAGGACCAAGGACGGAGCTGAGCAGGCCCAACGGCAGAGCCAGCAGGGCCAACGGCAAAGCCAGCAGGGTCAACGGCGGAGCTGAGGTGGCGAAGGTAAGAAAGAATGACAAGTCTGCAAACAAGGAGTTGAAGGGGAGTGGGTTTACTCCAAGTTCAGTGGGGCGGAGGAAGGTGTCATTCAGGCTTGCGGAAGCCAACGTCGGGATCCCAATTGAGGGGAAGCTGCCGGAAGGCAGATGATGACGGTCGCCGAGTAGAGGCGAAGGTGTCCCCCACAAGGTCGTGAGGGGAAGTTTGTCGTGGTAAGTCACTCCCTTGTGGATGATTTAACAAACCAGTTCGTCATCGGAGGATTTTCGGAGAGCAAATGATGGAATTCATTTGCTGAAAATTCGGAGAAGTTGACCGGCTGGAAGACAAATCCAGTCAATGGGAGGTTGACCGGTTGGAAGGCAAAATCCGGTCAACGGGAAAGGTTGACCGGATGGCAGCAAAGACGGTCAACGGGAAAGGTTGACCGGATGGTAGTAGAAGACGGCCAACGGGGAGATTGGCCGGATGGTTGTTGAGGACGGTCAACGGAAGGTTGACCGGATAAGGCTGAAAAGGAAATCGGGAGAGGATTTTCGGAGAGCATTTTCGGAGTAGAAAATGCGGGAATACATTTTGGCAGGAATGCCGGTTTTTGGCAAGAATGGATTTCCAGTTTGGAAATCAGGTGCCAGGTCAGAAGATCCTTTGGAGACGCGTGATCTCAGGCAGATATGCGGGAGCCGGTTTTGGCATGGCATATTCCTATTGTTGGAAAGGACGGATCCTGTCATTGTATGGAATATTGCCTCTGTTCTGATATGGTAGACCCTACATAGATACGCATGCTGGCTAAGCTGCGAAAAGGGGGTGACACAGTGCGTGAGGAGCTGAGTGAGAGAAAGAGAAAGAAAATCCAAGGATGAAGGAACAAGAGAGGAGTGCACTACCAGTGAGAAGGAGAAGGAAGAAAAACAGAGAGTAAAAGAGTGTAGAGTGTTTCCCGTTTACTCCGATGAGATTTTTCTTTGTTGTTCTCGGGTGTGTAGCGGATACTCCATCTTGGAGGTTTGTAACCCATTCTCACATAATGGATTTGCTGTCGACTCTACTCCCGTGGTTTTCCCTTGGTTCATAAGGTTTTCCACGTAAAATGCTTGTATGCTTCTTCTATCCTTTTCTTATACTGTGTGTGGCGTGGTGTGATGGTGTGTCACTGTGTCCGACCGACCCTTTTGCCCCAATATGAACAACAATCAGTATGCAGCAGAGCAAGGGAATAGAAATCATTTCCAGGTATCTGATGCGGATACTGAGTGATGGTGAGCTGCTTCTCCTTGCACTTCCTTCGCTCCACTTTAGTTGTTCCTCTAAATTTTGCTTAGTTCAGCCACTTTAAACTTGCGCCAGTTCTGTTCATTTTTGTTAAATGGCATTCTAGTACATGACACTTTCATATCTATGGGTATAAGGATGGTCAAAGATGGATATCTTTATCCCAGTACTATAGAAAAGCTATATCCCGTTCAAACTCATGACCTCCGTATCCCAGTATTTTACAATTGTTCGAAGGCTTACCTTTTCACTCATCACGAAATGTCGCAATCATAACATGTATCTGAATTCAAAAATCAATTTGATTGCAATGATGCTTGCTAGGTGGATAATGATTAGGTGATTTTCCCAATATCTTATCCATGTATTCTTGTCTGGTTTGCGTGCGTTGTTAGCCATTTGGGTTTTCTTCTGAGGGTCTATTTATTTGATCATTTTTGTGCTATGGAAGCCTTTTGGTTGGCTATTCTCTGTTGCAACTGTGGGGAAAAGGCTGTTGCTGCTCTGTTTCTAGCAATTGTTATGGGTAACTTGAAGCTCAATGGGTGATCCCAGTTGATATATTGAGTTCTGTCAAATGGTGTGCCCCTTTACTTGAGGGAAGGAGTTGTAACTTGCACATATTAGACTATAAATGCCAATTTTGATATTAGTTGACATATTAAATCGAGATGCTTAAGGTACTAAAGTGAATCTACCACTAGAGTGACAGGCTGTAACGTTCCCGTGTTATGGATGGGATAGAACTCATGTGAGGACACTTCTTGGAACTATCCTTTTATTTTTAGGGTGTTCTTTCCCTAGTCATTGCCTGTGCTAGTTCTTTCCTTAGCATTGGGTAGCTGAGGTAGAGCCCATTGCCTTTGGCTTCTTTATCTAGCTCTTTCTGATGTAGGTTTTCAGCTAGTGCAGCACATTATGAGAATTCCAATGAAATGTCTTGCTATGCTAGTGGCCTTCGTACCCTTTTCTATAGATTGTGCATTAAAAAAAAAATGATATAATGAATGAGTTTCAAGGCTGGTTGAGATTTATGTGAAGTGCAATGACTTTATTTTGATTTTTGAGTTAAATGAGTTCCATTTCTAAGTGTTGTCGATGAATAAGGGTCATGGCCATGGATGAAACCTTGGTATTAGTCACAGCCATATTGGATGACATTTATTAGTATTGGGTAAGTTGGATGCAAATCTTTTTTGCAAATAGGAATGTGGACATGGCCTGTATATCGAAAAGTATCCGGTTTGTCGGCCAAATATCATCGATCGGCAACATATTTTGATTTTGTTAATGAATCGGAAGTGTTGGTATTGGGGTCGATGCTGATATTTCATTCCATGGTCATGGTTGATTGATGTTTCAATGAATAGCAATGACCATATTTCGAATTATGAGTTTGCATGTAAACTGCTGTTGAACTTTCACTCTTCAGAGGCCGATCATGACGCCAGGCCAACCAAAATGCAGGAATTCTGATAGAGTTTGCCTGTTCTCCTGATCTCCTCCTTTGACTCTCAAGCTAATTGTATAGGCAACTTCAATCGTCTCCTTTTCCCTTTTTGTGTAGCTGATTGAGAATCATTTTTGAAATTTGGGCAGCTAAATTGTTGTCATCAAGAGAAGGAACTGCCTGAAACTAGGGGTTGGTAACTGTAGGTTGATGAATTACATTTACATCGCTTGGGATAGGAATCTTCGGTAGGGGAGATATTCAAGCTTAGTGGCTGAAGCTAACGCAAAAGGTCCAGCATTAGGGCTCTTCTATGATCCTTATCCCAAGCAGATTTTATAATCTGTATTTTTCTTGAGAAAATCTCACAGCCCTAGACAGCCTTAATTATGTTTCCGAACGACTTAATCATGCATTTAAGACTCAGCACCAAAAAAAGGAATTTCTGCTGTGGAAAACAAAAAAGGCAAAAGGGGGAGACAAGTCACCACCCATTTTGAAAAGGAAGATCTACGTATTTGAAAAGGCGATGATCTGTGAGGTATGCAGGGTTTATTCAAGCGCTCGGAGTCTGATGGACTGATGCTGTGAGCAGGGAGCAAAGACGAGGCAATTATTTATACTTTAGTTCAGCCATTTTTGTGCCAAACTGTGTTAATTCCTGTCTTGATAATCTCGGTAAACGATGCAGCCAGAAATTGCTGGGGAGAAGACGGAAGGCTGGTGAGCTCCCATTAGTGAACAAAACTTTGATGCATTTGCATGCTAGCAGCGGATCACCGACCACCCATGTTCTTCTACCGTTGATCGCCAGTGCAGGGACTGTTCTACTGTCAAATTTCTGGACTTTGGTCGTATGATTTTCAGTTTCCCTACTTCCACGGCGGCTTTCAGATCACGGTGCAGCGCCTCCCATAGGAATTCATCTTGTTCTGACCATCAACATGATCCAATGGCTACGCTGCAGCGCCCATGAACCCCTCTTGTATGGTATATAGTCATTTCTATAATAGTAAGGGACTAAACTTGAAGACTTCCAAGGTCACTGTCCCAATTGAGATGTAGATATTT
>JAODPA010066772.1:0-10805 GCA_025585075.1 Nepenthes mirabilis
TAATATACTATCATAGTAAGAGAAATAGGGTATAACAGAGAGCAAAGATTTTATTACCTTTTGGGAAAAACATCTTAATTTCCTCTAACATGGTTGCCAATTTTCTCAAGTGCAAATGGATTCATATGAATTCTATCATAGATGCAATAAAGTTTTTAATGGAGACACCAGTAGCAGGCTGGTTTAAAAAAGAGGAAACGGCCAAATCCAGTAGCGGCCCATTTTAACTTAGGACGGTCAACGCTTCCATTGATCGGCGTAGTCGCAAGCGGGCCAGCAGAAGCCCAAGATTAACGACGACCCATTTGAATCCGAAACGATCAATGCTGCCGTTGACCGGAGAAGTGGTGAGGAGACTGGCAGAAGCCCAGGACAAATGCGGCCCATGCCTAAATAGGCCCACGCATCCCTTTTCCGGCTACAATGGTCATCTGCCCTGATTTTTCACATCTCTAAAGAAAGCAATCTCCCCTGTAATGTTAACCTCCCAGAATTATAGCACATCCTGGGAAAAAGGCGCGAAGATTTGCATGTAATCTGTAAGGAAACTCTAACGGCTACCATGCGCAGAAGGAAAGAGATCCACTACCTTGACCGTTACGGCCATAAATGGTGCTCACACATATGCAGGAAAGGAAGCAATCCCCACACAGAAGGCGGGCATCCTACCTCACTACATAAGAAAGACAGCCTACGGCGATGACTATAAAAGGGCTTGGAAACTCTCTCCAAAAGCACGCTTTCTCTTACTCACTAAACGCCCTCAAGCAAACTCAAGCTCTCAAGAATCACAACGCTCTTTCTCTCTATTACCAGCTTCCTACAAGCTTGATACTTAGAGGTATTGCTCTCTACGAGCATCCAAAGCCACACTTTCTACGAGTGCACTTCCCACCTACATCCATAAACACACTCCCAACATTCATTTTTGTATTCTCTGCATCCACTTTCTATTTCTAGAAGGCTATTTACTAATTTGAGTATTGGAGTATTTTCGGTGGAATCAAATTCTGCCGTCACCTGACCTCTTGTTTGGAGTTGTGGTGTGCAGGATTTGAAGCTCAGAGGACGAAGATCGGATCCGACGGACAGCTCGACCCGAATCTATTCGAAACTTGAATTCATGACGCATCATTAGCGCCGTCTACAAGAACGCTAACTAAAAACCAACCACTTTCATCTTTAAAACCAGTGTCATCAATCAAGATGGTGAATACTAGGGCTCAAGCTAGCGCTCCCACTAGAGATGCTACCTCCCCCGACCATGACCACTTAGCTGGTAATCTGGTCAGAGGGCAGTTTGCAACGTTTTTTCTTAACCTATCGGAGCAGATGAATAACATGTCCAGAATATTCCAAATACTCTGCACCCGCCAGGGCAGGAAGAAGCAGGGGGCTCAACCCTCTTCGATTCCCGTTCCGGCCTCTAGACGATGAGGCCAGAGGAAAATGAAGCCAGCTAAGAAGGTTTCAAGGCGGGGCAACTCTCGTGCTCTGGAGGCCTCCAACGCCCAGAGTCGTTCAAAGCTTAAGGGGCACTTGGGCCATAGAACTCCAGATGAGAGCCCCGAGAGAAGAAACTCCCGATATCCTAGAGACGAGCCACAGCCTCCAGCTTAGGAGGGAGCCTCCTCGATCATCCGATCCACCAGTAGTAGTAGCCGGCCGTAAAAAGAATGGAGTTGAGGACTTATCTTAACTCCAAGAGATCAGGAAACTCCTCCCATGTGGAGGAAAAAGTTGAGAAGATCTGGAACCGCGTGTTAAGGGACGACGAACACGCCGCCGATCTAGAGAGATCTTCCTTCACTACAGAGATCCAGAATCGTCCAATACCGATCAAGTTCAATATGCCTGCCCTGGATTCCTATAATGGGAGCACTGATCCGATGGATCACTTCCGTACCCATCTGAGCCTCTAGGGCCTGGAGGAGGCGGCAATGTGCCGATATTTTCCCCTCACTTGGAAGGGGGATGCCCGGATCTGGTTTCATTAACTTCCTCCCAACTCGATCCGGAGTTTCAGGGATCTCACCGATCTCTTCTTGGTGCAGTATGCTTCTAGCCGCCAAAAAAAGTAGCAGCCGTAGCACCTCTCCCACATCAAGCAGAGGTAAGGCAAGAACCCAAAGAAGTTCCTCAAGTGGTACGTGGCGGAAGCCAGAAGAATCCCCAAGCTCACCAAAAAGATGAAGCTTGGCAGCTTCATCTATGCATTGGCCAGGGCGACTTCTTCAAGCACTTAGCCCACAAGAACCCACAGACTTTTCGGGAAGTGAAGGCCACCAACAAAGAGTACGTAGCTGCTGAAGAGGCCAACGAGTCAAAGCGTCCTAAGATGACCGACCAGCCTCACTCTTTCCAAGCCGAAGGAAAGAGGAAGAACCGTAGAGATGACAATTCCCACCAGAAGCAACATAGGCTCGGAGCACTGGATCATAAGGAGTACAGGCCTGTCGACCATACTTCACTGAATGACACATAGCCAACATCCTCATGCAGATCCGTGGGGTGAAGTTCATCAAGTGGCCAAAGCCACTGAAGAACACAGAGGGAGGAAATCCAATGAAATACTGCGATTTCCATCGATCTCTGGGACACACTACGGAAGAATGCAAGACGCTCCAACGGGAGATTGAGGAGCTCATTCGGAGGGGCCATCTCACTAGGTTCATCAGGAATCCTGGGTAGAGTTCTAGCGCTGCGGGCGGAGAAAGGTCAAATCCGTCCCAACTACGGAATCGGGTCGCGGTTGGAGTAGTTAACATGATAGCAACCCAACCACCTAAGGCCCACCAAGCAAATCACAAGAAGAGGCAAGATGGGCGCAAGAAGTAGAGAGTGGAGGAAAATTCTATTAGCTTTAATGATAATGACATAACATGAAATGAATTTTCATTGATAATGAAAGTTTCAAGAACTTGCTTTATCTCAATGTATTTTTTAAACTTGGTCTAAAAAAGAATAAAGTAAAAACTACCAAAGGGCCATTGTATGGCCTGGACAATGAACCTATGGCAGTCCAAGGGACAATACATTTGGAGGTCACCCTGGGCACATATCCCGGAATGGCAGGTCATACACTCACTTTTCTGGTTGTTAATGTATACAATGCTATTCTAGGCCGATTGTGCCTAACAATGTTCAGAGCCGTCACCTTAACACCGTACTTAAAAATAAAATTTTTAACACCATGTGGTATTGGTGAAGTGCTAAGTGACCAAATGACGGGATGGACCTACTACATGTCGCAGGTAACCCCGAGTAGCGACGAAAGGCCTACAGGAGAGTTAGACCATCAAGATGAAGTGATCCTGTAGGAGGCGCAGTCTGATAAAGCCACTGATCTCGTACCACTGAATCCAGAGGACCCGAAGAGGTGTGTATAGATAGGGGGCTCACTCGCCGGACCCTTGTATGACCAGCTGATAGTGTTCATAAGGAAGAACGCGGATATCTTCGTGTGGACGCCAGCTGACATGCCTGGGATTCCAGCCAGAGTAATAGTCCACAAGTTTGGTCTCGATCTCTGCCGTAAACCCGTCAGGCAAAAGAGGATGAACCACTCCATTGAGAAGCTCATAGCCGTCCGGAAAGAAGTAAAGAAGCGGCTGGACGCCAACTTTATCAGAAAAGTTCAGTACCTGGATTGGCTCTCCAACGTTATTCTGGTCAAGAAAAGTAACAAAAAATGACAGATGTGTATTGACTTCACCGACATCAATAAGGCCTGCCCAAAGGACAGCTTTCCTTTGTCCAAGATTGACTTACTGGTAGATTCGACTTCTAGTCACAAGCTACTGAATTTTATGGACGTGTACTCGGGCTTTAACCAGATCAGGATGAGCCTAGAGGACGATGAGCATACCTTGTTCATGATCGATCAAGGCACCTACTGTTATAAGGTCATGCCTTTCGGTTTAAAGAACACAGGCACAACTTACCAAAGGCTCACGAATAAGATATTCGAGAAGCAAATCGGCCGCAATATGAAGGTGTATGTAGACAGCATGCTCGTCAAAAGCAAAACCACCAGTGACCATATTCGCGATCTCGCTGAATCCTTCAAGGTACTTTGTACCCACCAGATTAAGTTAAATCCATCGAAGTCATCTTTGGAGTGTCCTCAGGGAAGTTCATGGGTTTTATCGTCTCTCAATGAGGGATCGAAGCAAACCTAGAGAAGATCCAGTCCTCATGGACATGTCTCCGCCACAAAGTGTCAAGGATGTCCAGCGACTGACCGGCAGACTAGCAGCGCTGTCCCGCTTTTTGGCAAAGTCAGGTGACAAGTATCTGCCTTTTTTCAAGACTCTGAGGGGGATGAAAGCAAATGGCTTCTACTAGACTACAGAGTGCCAGGCCATCTTCGATGAGTTGAAGTAGTACCTGGCCAGTTCACCGTTGCTGATGTCACCAAGATACGAGAAAGAGCTGTAACTCTACCTGGCGGTATCGGAAGTGGCTCTTAGCTCCATTCTAATATGCCAAGACTTAAACGTGCAACGGCTGGTCTACTATGTGAGCAAGACATTGACTAACGCAAAGACACGCTACCCACACATTGAGAAGCTCTCTCTTGCACTCGTTTTCTCTGCCCGGAAGTGAAGACCTTACTTCCAAGCTCACAGTGTGGTCATCCTGACCGACCAACCGTTAAAGAGCATCCTTTAGAAACCTGATGTTTCTGAACGGTTGGTCAAATTGGCCATTGAGTTATGAGAATTTGATATTGAATTCCAGCCCAGGCCAGCCATCAAAGGGCAGGTTCTAGCTGACTTCATCGTTGAGACCACAATCCTAATCATTAATGAGCATCACGCTGAGGACACAGACCACTGCCTGAAGGAGCCAGAGTGGATCCTCAACATTAACAGTTTTCCTACCAACTCAGGCAGGGTGCCGGAGTGGTTCTAAAGACCCCGGACGGGTTTGAGGTGAAATATTCCCTTAAACTCAATTTTTCGGCAACCAATAATATTGCCAAGTACGAAACCCTATTAACTGGATTGCGACTAGCCAAAGAGTGTTCAGCTGGGAGACTAATCATCTACAGTGACTCAGAGTTAGTCGTTAACTAGATCAATGGAAACTTCGAGACTTGCAACCCTCTTTCGGCAAGATACCTGACTAAGGCGCAGGACACGATCCAGAAATTTGATAAGTTGAGCCTGACCCACATTTTTAGAACTGAGAACTAAAAGGCCGATCAACTCGCTAGAGTAGTAGCGGGCGAAAATTTAAAATAGTACTTGGGGACATAATACCCCAAGCATTGAAGAATAGGAAGCGATGCAAATCTCCGACGTCGAAAATTGGATGATGTCGTACTGGAGGTATCTAGAGGATGAAACATTGCCAAAAAACGCAAACAAGGCCAAGCGGGTCAAAAAGACAACCGACTGGTACACCATAGTCGACGGAAGGCTGTATCATCGAGGATACTCAACTCCGTACTTCATGTGTCCTATCCCTGAGGAGGCCGACTATGCTTTGAGCGAAGTCCACCTTGGGATATATGGATCACACATTAGCGATAAGAACCTAGCGTTCAAAGTCATACACCAGGGATATTACAAGCCAACAATAAAGAATGATGCCTTAGAGTTCGTAAATAAGTACGAGAATTGCCAACTCCACAATAATCTTCACCACCAGCTACCCGCGCAGCTGAGATCCCTCCAAACTCCTTGGCCTTTCGCGCAATAGGGGTTTAATATTCTCGACCCATTTTTCGTCGTAACTCAGTAAAGGAAGTTCATCATCGTGGGCATAGATTAATTCACCAAATGAGTTGAAGTCACCCCGCTGGTAAAGATCACAGAGCACAACGCCCTAGAATTCATCCGCCATAACATAGTGAGCAGGTTTGGCATTTTCGAGGTCATCGTTTCTGACAATAGAACCCAATTTTTTGGACAATACTTCACCAAGTATTGTACCAGTCTAGGCATCAGATTGGTTCATACTTCGGTAGTGTACCCCCAAGCGAATGGACAGGTGAAAGGCACTAACCGTACGCTACTCCACGGTCTAAAGACCAAGTTGGAGGACGTAGGGGGCTTATGTGTCGATGAACTGCCCTCTGTACTGTGGTCATACCAGACTACTCCTAAGGAACCAACTCGTGAGATATTATTCAGCCTCTGCTATGGAATTAAGGCCATAATACCGGTGGAGATCGGGCTCCCAAGTCTCAGGGTCGAAGCATTCAATTCACTTGGCAACTCCCAAAAGATCATGGAGCACCTAGTTCTACTAAGGAAGCCTGTGACGTGACCAGGATGCGCAAAGCCACCTACCAACAACGAATCACTCGCTATTATAATAAAAAAGTAAAAGCACAGCAATTCAAAGTTGGAGACCGGTCTTGCGAAGCCTAAAAGCTTCTGGGAAGACCGCCGACCGGAACAAGGTTTTCTCAAATTCGAAAGGCCCATTCCTAGTCTCGGCTGTCCTACGGAATGGAACATATGAGTTTTGAACCCAAAACAACAAATTGGTCCCACGAACGTGGAACGCGGTCCACCTGAAGCGCTACTACCAGTGAAGACTCAGGTAGGTCATCTGTGTGATGTGGAGTATACTTGTAACATTCATTATAATTAATAAAAAATAATTCTTTTTCATCTGCATTGTTCCATGTTTCTCTTTCATTTCTTTCTCTTTTTCCCATATGAATGCTTACTTGCAAATTATACAAAATAAATGACCTAGACTTCTCTAAGTTGGGCAGATTTTCACTCGCTCACTATTAAATCTTGGTCAACCAAACAACCCGTAATCGGTCAAATTAAACATTGGTCATCCAAACGGCCCGTAAACGGTCGAATTAAACCTTGGTCATCCAAGTAACCCGTAAGCGGTCAAATTAAACCTTAGTCATCCAAAGCTAAACTCGTTAAGCAGAGTATGCTCGTATGTGAAGATGTTGTGATACTTCGACTCATCCTGATGTCTCATTGAGGACTTAGGTCCATCTGAGAGCAAAATGCACATCTCCGAGCAGCTGGACTGCGACGATTGGTGTCATGGCCGATATACGCTAATCCGGCCAGCCAGCACAAAGAGTAAACAACTAAAGAGAAAGCAGGACCAAGTCGAGAAACACGATACATCAACAAAATCAGTATTTTATTAACAATGCTTTGTTTACAAAGTACAATGAAGAACAAAAGTACAAAAATCACAACTAAGGAGCAGAGCTCCCATGAGGATGCGGGAGAGGCCCCAGGGCACTCCGAGAAAAGTCCACTAGGTCCTCACGTCTCTGGGTGGCACGGTTTGAGGGGGTTAAGGAAGCCAATGGAAAAATCAATATCCACGACCTTGATAATGTGACGACAAATACTGAAGCCTTCCCAAAGCCTAACCCACAGCACCAAGGTAACCTCCTGAGGATGTAGACGAGTGGATAGCTCATTCTCTAACGAGGCTATCCTTCGCCGGAGCTCACTCGTGAGTGCCTCTGCCCGAGCAGCCCTCTCTTCCGATCTTGCAGATTGCACTATCAGCTCAAACTGGAGGGCGACCATCTCCTCCTAGAGCTTCTTGACTTGGGCGCTGAGCTGGCCCATTTGCTCCTCCATCTCAAGGTTCTCCTCATCACGGTCTCTAATTACAACATCCCTTAGAGGCAATCCCTTGCACACTGCGCCCAAAATCTTGTCCTTCTGCAAGAGAGCAAAGGAGTTAGGAAACAATGACTAAGGAAGAAGAAAAGGAGAGCTTCAAGAAGTTACCACGAAAACCCTTCGTTGCTTCCTTCTTAACCGGCCCCGTCACTTAGGACCTACTGGAGGGGAACTTAGAGCGGCCTCCTCCTGAGTCCGCTCCACAGTGGCTTCACTAGCGAGCTCCAATGACACGATATCCAGAAGACTTGGAACAATGGCCTCCTATGCAAGCTCTCCAAAGATGTCAATCACCTTAGCAAGTGCTCCGGCGGCTAACTCTCCTAGCTCAGCAGACGGCTCCGTAGCTGGCTTCTCTAACCCAGCGACTTCAAGCAACGGCTCCACTGGCACAGCAGGTGCCGCCAAGTTGCCTGGTAGCGATTACTTAATGATGACGACACCTGTGACAACTCGCACGATGGCCTCAAAGTCCTCCGCATAAGCCTTAACCCCGAAGTGCTCCCCAGTCCTAGCAAGTCGCCCAACCATTCGATAGTCCAGCTCCGTGGAAGATGAGGAAGTAGGCTCAGTTGGAACGACTTTCTTCTTCACTGAGCTGCTGGGAGCCTGAGCAGTCACAGGAGCGTTAGCCTCGCCGATAGTGGGAGTGCCAGCCTTCCTCTTGCATTGCGACACCGCCGATGGAGGCCTGACCTTCTGAACAGGCGAAGGAGGACCTCAGCAAGCTCTCTTGGCCCCCTGCCTTGAGACCAGGTAATCCTTCCTAAACTCGGAGAGATGCTCCTTCACCAACTAAAGTATGGGCTCCATTGCCTTCATCTCTTCCAGCGTTGGCTTCCCGGTGAGACCACCAGGAACCTTGCCCCAATCCCAGGACAATAGCAAACTGTCAGCAACGTGAACGAAGAAGAAACGATCCTTCCAGTTTTTGAGAGAATCATAGATAACACTATTGATGCGTGGCTCCCGGGGAGATATGGAGATCTAGTCCCCACTCTAGGTGAACCAAAACATCACCCTGACAGCCTCCACCATCAGTATACGTGAGTGGTGGCAGAGTAAAATACGTAATGAACAAAGATATCGCACGGCATTCGCGTAAAGCCATGCAATAGGAACGTCAAGAAACGTAAAAATGCGAACTAACTCCTGTGGTATAGGGAGGCGAAGCCTACTCCTCAGATACGCCTCATACACAGTAATGCAGCCATCAAGAGGAGAGCAGGCCCTGTCCTGCTCCATGGGCATCGAGAATACAGTCTGAGGAATGTTGAACTCGATGTACGTTTCCCTCACCTCACCAATGGTAATAACTGAGGCAATTTCGAAAACGGATGGAGCCATAAAATCAGAAGTAAGAGGAAAAAGACAATGACTTAGAATTTTTGAGAAGAAATGTGTGAAAAATTTGAATTGGCGAACAGTTTTTATATAGTTCGCAGTCGTTGGAGTAAGGCAGCGCATCGAAAAAGTGCGCCCATCATGACGGACACGTGTCATTTTTTGAGATGGCACAGTCAAATTAGATCTTTTGGTAAATTAATTACCGGGATTGCGAATTCGCTGCATGATGACACGTAGCAAAGTGCTGAAGCGATTCTGTAAACCTTTTGATTGCCTGTCTGACGGCATAATGAAATAACGCGTCGATTCAATCCACACCAGTTCTCCGAGTTCTAACATGACGGTCAATGAATCCGGTCAAAGCTCTCCTTCCAGCTCAGTTCTCCGGATCTTGATGTTGCGGTCAACGATCAACAAACCCAGAGTAAAAAACAAAGAGCATGCACGAAGACGAGGAATGAAGACCAAGAGCCACCGCTAGTTTTCTCACTAAACTTACCATTACAAGTTACACAGTCGGACACGTCCCATCATGTACATGTCGGAGGCTAGAGTCCCAGGCCACCAGTATGGATGGCTAGTGATAAGAACACCACTAGCAAGCTGGCCCATAAAGGAGAAAAAGGCCCAAATCTAGTAGCGGCCCATTTCAACTTGAGACGGTCAACGCTTCCGTTGACCGGCGGAATAGCAAGTGGGGTGACAGAGGCCTAAGATCAACGACGACCAATCTGAGCCCGGGACGGTCAACACTGCCATTTACCGGAGAAGTAATGAGTGGAACAGTAGAGGCTCAGAACGAACATGACCCATGCCTAAATCGACCCACACATCCCTTTTCAGGCCACAACGGTCGCCTACCCTGGTTTTTCGTATCTCCAAAAACGGCAATCTTCCCTTTAACGGTAACCTCCCAGAATTAGAGCATATCCCGGGATCTTCATGTAATCTGTAAGGAAACCCTAACGGTTGCCATGCACAAAAGGAAAGAGATCCACATCCTTGACCATTACAGCCATAAATGGCACTCACACCTACACAAGAAAGGCAGCGATCCCCACATAGAAGGCGGGCATCCAACCACGCTCCATAATGATGGCAACCTATGGCCACGGCTATAAAAGGCCTTGAAAACTTTCTACAAAGGCACGCTTTCTCTTACCCACTAAAAGCCCTCAAACAAATTTAAGCTCTCAAAAGCTCTCGAACATCCCAACGCTTTCTCTCTCTCTGTTACTAGCTTCCTGCAAGCTCGGTACTTAAATGTATTGCTCTCCATGAGCAATCAAAGCTATTCCCTCTACGAGTGTACTCTCCACCTACATCCATAAACACACCCTCAGTATTCATTTTTACATTCTCTGCATCCACCTTCTATTCTCAGAAGGTTTTTTACTGATTTGAGTATTGGAATATTTTTATGGGACCAAATCCCGCTGTCACTTGACCTTTTGTTTGAAGTTGTGGCGTGCAGGATCCGAAACTCAGATGACGGAGACCAAAATCCAACTGACAGCTTGACTCGAATCTATTCGAAAATTGAATTCATGACGTATCAGTTTTATTTAGGTGTCTTTCGAATCCGATTCTCTAACCTCCCTGTTAGAGTTTATTATCATTCCTGTTCTTGATGTTTCAGCCAAATTGACACGATTGTGCTGGCCCCAATTTTGGTACAATTTTGACCTAACTAGATAAAAATTGGCACGATTTGAGATTGGGGAATACTAAAAATTCATAATTAGATTTGGATTGGATTTGAATATACTATGTTTCAACCAAAGCTTCACCCAAATATCTATATGTTTTGTTTTATTTTATTTT
>JAODPA010066773.1:0-10805 GCA_025585075.1 Nepenthes mirabilis
ATAAAGACAAGATGAAAAGAATATGAACTAAGAAGAAACGATATGATGATTGTTATTTTGTTATATTATGATTTATACTTTGATTATATGTATGCCTGTGATTTCTGCATGTGAGTATCCTGCTGGGCTTTGTAAGCTCACTCTTGTAAATTTTCAGATGACAAGCTTATGGAGGACGAAGTCGAGTAGAGTCCTTTGGTTTTGCTGGCTGGAGCAGATTTTTGGGAGTTTTTGTTTATTTTTTTTGAGGAAATTTGTAATTTTAATTCCGCTGCTTATGAACGTTAGAATGTTTCCGTGACACTTTTGAAATTTATGAAATTATTTATCTTTAGAATGCATCTCAGGGTTGATGAAAAGAAAAGAAAAAAAAAATTTATGCTCATCTATTTATCTTTCATAAATTATATGAATTAGAATTGACAACGGCTTTTGATGGTAATAAAAGTCGGGTCGTCACACATGGCGAGCGGCTAGGCACTAGATTTTGTGCTCACTTCCGTGCCTCGAGCGCATTGCAGGCGCAACCCTGCTGCTTGCTGAACTCAAGTACTTTCCAGCCTTTTACTTTCAACCCTCAGTTTTCAATACATGATTGGCCTCTTAATGATTATCATCATTTTAATTACTCCAAATTATCATGCTTTTCGAGTCCGTGACTACACATTTTCCCTCAAAATTCGCCAGCCTATTGCTCAGCCCTGGTAGCCTGAGCCTCCAAGCTCCCTAGCCTCTCTCTCAACTCCGCCAACTCAGACTTGAGGGCTACATTTTCCACTTGGACTTTTAGGTCCTGGGCAACACTCTCATCCCTATCTCTTTGTGCTTTGGTGGCAAGTGCGTCAGAGTGACTTAGGAGCTCCGCCATCCGGAGGATTTTCTGTAACGGTCCAGATTCTAAAACATAGAAAGTCCAAGTCATTAATTTAATATAATCAACGAGTAAAGGGAAATTGAAGATTTATCCGGTCAACACCAGTTAATCTGCAAGGATGAAGGAATGAAGGGAAATTGAAGGTTATCCGGTCAACGCCAGTTGATCAGAAAATGTAATGAGAAAATTAATCCGATAAACGCCTGTTGACCGAAAAACGTGAAGAAAAACACAACCGGTCAACGTTAGTTAACTGAAAATGGGAAGGATAGCTTCTTCGGTCAACCCTAGTTGACTGAAAGGGAAGGAGGCCGGAAGTGCTGTGACGAGAGAAAGCCACGAAGGCCAGCTGGCGTGTAACCCAACTTACCGGTCAACACACCATTGACCTAGTTTCAATAGGCATAACTTCTCGGAGACCGTGAACAGTAATTTTCGGAGACCTTTGGCAGTACTCCAGAGACCACTTTTTCGGAGACCTTGATATCTGGAGACGTTGTTATTAAAGGCTGAAGTTCTGGAGGCCTTGATCTCTTGAGACAGTGCCGGAGGCAGTGAAGGGAGATGTTCTTCTAGAGACAATTAAGGAGTTTTTCCCGGAGACCTTTCCGGAGGCCTTGTTTCCGGAAGACGGTAATTCTGGAGACCTTAGACATTGATTTCAGAGACAATTCTAGAGAGAACTGAGAGACGATTTTGGGAATGATTCCAGAGACCTTAGACAATGACTTCCGGAGATGATTTCCAAAAGAAAATTGAGGAGTTTTTCGAAGACTTTTCCGAAGGCCGTTGAAGAGTTTTCTAGAGGCAATGCCGGAGATGCTGAATGGAGTAGTTATGTGATAGAAAAAGGGAAACTAAGGAAGAGTTGACCGCCCGATTGACATGATGAGTAATTACGATTAGGGTCAGGGCGTCCATGTCTAAGTAGGTAACCTGCTCCCAACCACCCTGCTGACCTTCTAGAAAGACAAGGAGAGCAAGCAAAGAAGTACAAGCAGTTGACCTACCCTACCTACTATCATCAACCCAAATGTCTATAAGTAATGGCCCTAGGAATTAGGATAGGAAGTTGGGCGATCGATCAGGTGAAGGCGCTAAGAACTTCAAGTCAGAACCAAGTAAGGGGTTCATAGATCTAATCCAGGCAAGAGTACTCACCTTTTATTAATCACGTGTTTAATGCAAGTGTACTTCCTGTTTTTAAAGCTCATGTTTGAAATGCAAGTATACCTGACCTTGATGAAGTTATGTTAAAGGAATATTATCAGTTTCTACATGAGGCGTGTTATGGTAATTTTCTTTGATTATCTGTTATTTGGATATTTTACTTAAATGCATGAAGTTTGGCCATAATCATATTTTAAAGTGTCCGGTTATTGCATGTGTAGAATGACCTCTGACTTTTGATGAAATGACCTCCAGCCTTTTGATAAAAAGATCTCCGACTTTTATTAAGGACCTCTGGCAGTTTGATGAAAATGACCCCCTGTTTTAAGACATTAAAAGAAAGACCTTATGGTGTCAGGTTAATTGCATATTTGACTTTGATTTTCGAAAAAGCATGATTTGCGAAACTAAGTGTTTGATGGCCGAGTAACTGCAGGCCTTAAAGGTAGCTGTTATTGAGATATGATGGCCGAGTAGCTGCAGGCCTTAAATGTAGTCGATGGTCGAGTAGCTGCAGACCTTAAATGTAACCGTTTTGGATGGTCATGAGTACGGACCTTAAATGTAGCGTTTTGGATGGTCATGACAATGGACCTTAAATGTAGCGTTTTGGATGGTCTTGACTACGGACCTTAAATGTAGCATTTATGAGATATGATGGTCGAGAGCTGTAGACCTTAAATGTAGTCGATTTTTTATGGAAATAAATTTAAGCATGATTTTGGAAATCTAATTGCATGATTTCAAAATCTGTTTGCATTGACTTCGGCCATGTTTTATGAAACTGCACGCATATATGCCTCTATTGCATTCTGCCTGTTTACTGTTCATGACTATGCATGATTTATGTATGAGTACCTTGCTGGGCTCCCTAGCTCACCCCTTCTATTTTTCAGATGATGATGGTGGTGATGACTAGTTTATGCCGGACGAAAAAGAATGAGGTTCAATGGATTAGATAGGCAGGATAGCTGACCGGAACTTAAGCAGCGAAGGAGTAAAATTGATGTTTTCGCTTTTAATATTTTGGGAAAGATCTGTAAATTACTTCCATTGCTAAAAGTTAACGAATATTAGTATGCTTCCGTACGCTGTTATAGTTTGAGTAATTTGTGATTCCTAGTGGCATCTCAGTTTGTTTGGGACCTTCATGTCCGACAGACCTTGTCTTGGCCGGTCAAGAGAGAAAAACCATAACCCCTGGCCACCAACTCACGAAGTTGGGCCTTACGCGATCCTGTGCACGCAATGTAAAATATATATAAAAGAAAAGAAAATTTTAAGTCCACCTTTTTAACCAAAGTATATGATCGGTTTCGATCGATGGGCGGCCGCATGCGGTGGAATGTGGCTGGTCCGTCAAAATTTCCTCCTCCCTTTCTTCAATCATCTCATTCCGCTGACGCAAGCCTTTCGACATCACACCATGGAGCTTTTGGTCCTGCAGCCCCAACAAAACAAGAACAAAGATAAGTCAAACTAATCTGACAGGGTCAAGAGAAAGAAGAAGCTCCTCTCGAAAGCTTACCGTCAAAAACTTGTGTGTCTTCTTTTTCCGTGCCGGTCCCTGTGACTTTGAACTCTGCTGTGGGACATCTCGTGATGGACCGGTTCAGGGGCTAAGTGTGGCGATCATAGGGGCCACCTCTATAACAGTCATCTCTCCCTCTGCAGCCCCAACTCCACTAGAAGGGACCTCCATTGAAGTGGCTTCAATGCCGCCCATGGCCTCAGGGGGTAGAGCAACGGTGAGACTAACCTCACCAGTCTCCATCTGCTCCATAGGTGCCTCAAAGCCAGGCTCCTCAAGCCCTCCTACTTCAAGCGCCAACTCCACCAGTGCCATAGATTCGCCCAGCAACGATGGCATAACAACGAGCTCCCCGGTGGAAACTCCCTCGATGCCTCCCAAGTCTGAAAAGATAGTTGGAGTCTCCAACACAGAACGCTCCTCGACTCAACTAGTCATCCAGCCATACGGTAATCTGGCTCGGTGGAGGATGAGGAAGAAGGCACAGTCGGTGCCGCCGTTTTCTTCCTGGGGCTATTGGTAGAGTCGCCAATGGCAAGAGCACCAACCATCCTCTTAGGTTGCGATGTTGCTGGTGGTGGAGTTTTAAACTTTTGGACTGGTGAGGAAGGATCCCAGTGAGCTCTCCTGGCCTCCTCCCGGGATACCAGGTGATCCCTTCTAAACTCAGAAAGTTGCTCCCGCACCAACTACAGTAACGGCTCCACAGCATCCACCTCCTTCGTAGTGGGATTCCCGGTGAAGTCCATGGGAACATTGCCTATTCCCTGGATAAGGGCCAGTCGTCAGAAACTCGCTTGAAAAAGAATCAGTCATTTTGTTCTTGACCGACTCATAGATTGAGCCGCTGATGCACAGCTTCCTGGGAGAGAGCGAAATCAAGTCCCCGCTCCGGGTAAATAAAAATATAA
The DNA here is from genome assembly GCA_025585075.1 of Nepenthes mirabilis. Lineage (NCBI taxonomy): Eukaryota > Viridiplantae > Streptophyta > Magnoliopsida > Caryophyllales > Nepenthaceae > Nepenthes > Nepenthes mirabilis. The sequence goes on from JAODPA010066773.1 coordinate 4,487, forward strand.
CCCTCACGGCCTCCATCGTCAGCAGCTGCGAATGGTGGGGAAGAAAAATGCAAAGTGAGCGAAGATAATGCACAGCATTCGCATGAAACCGTACAATGGGGACACAAAACTCTGTAAAAATGCTGAAAAGTTCCTCGGGGAATGGGAGATGAAGCCCGCTCCAAGGTGAGCCTCGTAGATAGCAATGTGACCCACCGGAGGAGAGCAAGCCCTGTCTAGCTTCCTAGGAATCGAGAACATAATGGAAGGATGGATGTTGTACTACATGTAAAGTTCCCTCACTTCATCGAGAGAAATAATAGAGGAAATTTCATTATCGAAAGGCACCATGGGAGCAGAACAGAATGGGGAGACAAAGACTTGAGAAGTTCTGGAGAAGAAAGGAACGAGAGAAGTTTGAACAGCTATGTAGCTTTTATAAAAATCGCCGTCGCCAAAGAGAGGGAGCGCATCGAAAAGGCACGGCAATCATAACGGACACATGTCAACTCCAGATAGGGCGCAGTCAAGACATATCTTTTGGCGAATTAATTTCCGGGATTACAACCGTCCTATGCGGAAACACATGGAAAAATTCAGCAGGACGCTCAGAGCAGTTGGAGTCCCAAAATGACTCTACAACCCTTCGGTTGCCCGTCTAGCGGCATAACGGAACAATGCGTTGAAGGCTACCCCCTCCGTTCTCTAGATTCAAGCGATACGGTCAACGAATCCAGTCAATGCCCGCTCAACTCCATTCTCCGGATTCAAATGTTATGGTCAACAAATCCGGTCAACGTTCGCCTTCACTCCGTTCTCCAGATTCAAACGTTATGGTCCACGAATTCGATCAATGTTTACCTCCGCTCCGTTCTCCAGATTCAAATGATATGGTCAACAAATCAAGTCAATGCCCGCTCCACTTCGTTCTCCGAATTCTATCGTTACGGTCAACAAATCAGGTCAACATTTGCCTCCACTCCGTTCTATGGATTCTAGCGTTACGGCCAATGAAACCGGTCCACATTCAGTTCCGCTCTGTTCTCCGATTTCAAGTGATGCGGTCAATGAATCAGATCAACTTTTGCCTCCACTCCGTTCTCTAGATTCCAACATTATCGTCAACAAATCCGATCAACATTTGCTTCCATTCCGTTTTACGGATTCTACCGTTACAGTCAACAAATCCAGTCAACGTTCACTTCCCCTCCATTATCCAATTTCAAACATTACGGTCAACGAATCCTATTAATATTCACTTTCCCTCTGCTCACAAACTCAAACGATGTGGTCAACGGATCTGAACCACCTCCACTCCGGAGTAAAAAATAAAAGATAGCAAAACATACATGAGAACAAAAGATGAAGACAAAAACAATTGTAAGTTTTCTCATTAACTTTCACATACAAGTTACACAGTCAGCATAGACCAATATATGACGGTACTCTTGGGAAGAGAACGAGAGTTACATATGGAGACTGCCAACCCTCAAAGAGTTGTCAAGATTTGAATGTAGGAAGACTCGAACCCAAAGGGAATTTGGGACAGACCTAAGGAGACAACATAGCTAATCACATCCCATCGTGAACATGCAAGAGGCCGCAAATCTAAGCCACCAAGATGGAGGGCTAGTGATGGGGATGTTAGTAGTGGGCTGACCCAAAAGGGGTAAGTGGCCTAGAATTAATAGTGGCCCATTTATTTTTGGGACGGTCAATGCTACCGTTGATCGAAAGAGCGCAATAAGTAGGCCGGGCATGGCCCAGATCAAAATCGATCCATGCGCAACTTTCTAAGTCTCAACAGTTGTCTACAGTAATTCTCAGTACCTCCAAGAATGGCAACCTCTTCTATAATGAAAATTGCCCAGAGTTAGAGCACATCTCGCAATGAAGGCTCACAAATCAGCATGCAATCCTCAGAGGAAGGCTCAATGGTCACTGCGTGGTATCTCCACAGAAGGAAGGGAATCCTCCTTCCTAACTATTGCAGCCCAAAATGGCGCTCGCACCCATATTGGGGAAGGCGATGATCTTCACAGAAGACAAGCATCACGCCTCACCACCTAAGAAAGGCGGTGAAGGCCAATGACTATAAAAAGCCATGGAAACCCCCTCCATAGGTACGTTCTCTTGCATACTTGAACTAACAGAAGCTCTCTAAGTTATCAAGTATCCCAACGATCTGCTCCCTATCTCAATAACTAGTTCCCTACGAATTCAGTACTTAGAGAAATTGCTTTCCATAAGTATCCATGACCAAAGCCACTCTCTCTATGAGTGCACCTCTCACCATCATTCTCAAATCCCATGCCTGACATTCATCTTTGCATTCTTTGCATTCACCTTCTTATTCTCAAAAGGTCATTTATCAACTTGAGCGTTTGAATATTTTCGATAGGATAAAATTATGTCATTACCTGACCTCTTATTTGAAGTTATGGTGTATAGGATCCCAGGCACAAAGGACGGTGATCAAAATCCGACGGATCAGTTCAACACAATTTCATTCAAAGTTTGAATCTAGAATGCATCAGTCTCAATCTTATACCAAACAAATCTGACAAAAAGATACTTCGAATCACCACTTCTCTTCTTCCTCTCTCCTCTGCCTCCTCCTCTCTCTCTCTCTCCTCTCTTTGTTCTCCCACGCGAAATGACAAATAGTGGTGCTGCTCCCTTCTTATATACTCAAATGACACTCAAGTGCTATTCAGACATACCTCGAGCACCTGCTCTTAAAAAGTGGTGCTTGACCATGGCCCTTGGGAGCTCTTCGGGCACTAGCCCATGGCAGATGGCGCTCAAACGCAACTTGGGTATGCATTGAGTGTTATCCTATTGATTTGAATATCCTTCAAAATTTCGTAACATGCAATTAATTCCAATGTAGCCAATTTATCCAAAATAATAAATATTATCAAAATAAATCAAATGGAAGTTTGGTATTACATGTTCGTTGGTGGGAATCTTATCACATGAAGAAGTAAAAAATAAAAGGTAGTAACACTCTCCGGTGCAGAAACGACATTTCGTGGAATGGCAAAAGGGCTTTGCAAGTTACTCAACATCAAGATACTATTTGTTGAACTAGGATTTGAACCTATTTCGGAAATGGATCTTCTTTATGATAAACAAAATTGCTATTGAGATGAAGAGGTCTGACACACTCGTGCTACATGAGCCATCTGGGGAGCTTCCGGAGGAAAGTGTCTTGTGGCTAGAGACCACATCTGAGGAGGAGGTGGAGGCTCCTCTGAAGAGGCTAAGAGAGGCTGGTGGTACCTCCACCCGGAGGTTGCAAAGACAGGTTGCGGAGTCTGCAGCACTCGCCAAGTGCCCCACTAAAGAACAAAGGTCTAACATGGAGCCACATGAGGGAGCGGCTGGACAATCGCCAATCCCTGCTGTGGCACTGGATGAGTATGGAGCTCCCCTAGTGGAGCTTGCTTTTGGAGGGGAACCCCTCACAGGTCCTTTCGTTGACTTGGAGCAGCCGAAGGTAGTCATTGAGGACGTGCCGCTAGTGGAGGTTGACGCATCCGAGTAAGGAGAAGTGGAGGAGGTTGGCATTCTAGAGTCTATGCCAGGGTAACCTCAGGCTTTAGACCCCTAGGGATTGCTTAGCAGAGTGTCCTCGAAGGTGCACATCCAAGAAAGTGTTGCTGCTATGGACGAAGCTGTAGTTGGATAGGCTATAAGTTCGTCTGGCATTGACCTGGGTCCAGAGGCCATGGTGACCGAGGTAGCTCAAGAGCCGGAGCCCCCAAGAGTTGGTCACTTGGAGCTCCTAAGCGTGCTGGCTTCAGGAGGCGGGCTGAGTCACACGGCCGCACTCTCTGCTCAGGTGCGATTATCTTAGTCCTTGTGTCTTTCCGTCAACTGGAACTCTGAGGCTTGCTAACCTTTAGTTTACTCTTGTAGGTCCCTGAGGGGTTTGTCTTCCTATACACGATGTATGCTCAACTGCACAACTTCTTTCTCCATGTCAGGGAAGAGTCTAGGTAGGAGACGGCACAGCGTGCTGGAGTCGAGATAGCCACGCTCAGGGATGAAAACGAGCTGCTGAAGGAACAGGTCGTGCGGCTATCGCAGGATAGCAAACAGTAAGGGATGAGAATAGGTGGCTGGTGGTGGAAGGCAAACAACTGAGGGTGGAGAGCAGGCTACTGGCAGAGGAGAGCAAACGACTTACGGAGGAGACTGGGCAGCCGAGGGAGGAGGTCGAGCAGTTGTGGGGATGGACCTCTACCCTAGTGGATGATGTATCTCACCTTACTACTGACCTTAGGCTGCGACTCACTCTGGAAGAGGCTCACTTTGGAAGAAGTGTGCCTCGCACTCGACATCAGATTTTTGGATGGTATCTGCCTGTGTTGCCGGATCATCTCCATCACGCTTCCGGGCATTTCTGCGGGTATTTTGCATCCAGGGAACGCTAGGTTCCCTAACAGCTCCTGCTTGAGAGACTTCCTGGGAGAGGATGGGCTGTTGGACCCGTAGGGTTATCATAGCGCTCGTATTTTTTGTTGCACAATGCCGTACTGTAAAGTCGCTCGTCCATGATAAATGAAAGGCTATTATTTTCCTTGCACCTGATGTTCTTGGCTACATGATGTTGCTCTTTTGAACCATTATTCATGTGTTAGAGGCTAAACTGTGAAGTTATTGTCACCAAGGACCCAATCTGGCACTTTCTTGCACTGTACTCGTTCTTCATCAGAGGATGTCATTGCAACTTGCACGTTTAGTGGGAAGCTCGGTCCAGTAGAGTGGACGTTGTCGCTAGCCCGTGGAGTCACGCTAAGGGCCACCTGGGTTTTCAAACCACAGAAACCAAACTCTGGGTCTTAGGCCCTTTCGCACACGATACTTATCTTAGGTGCTCGACCCCGTTTAAGGCGTCATCACTCTCGAGTACATGGTCCTAGCCCACGACAATCGTAGACTGAGGGTACTCTATTCTTCTTGAGAAGGTCGCCGCACGCATGCTATTTTTAACCCCCTAAGGTTTTGGTGGCGGCGTTGTGGAACTTCAAAAGCCCCCAGGCCTGATATTTCGACCACCAGGGTCATTTGGTTTGGGACCAGGGTTTTCGGGGATAGATGGGCCCTCCGACACTAATCCGTAATTTGGTTGTGATCGCTTTCGGGTCATTTGGCGCAAAGCCAGGGTAGCGGGCTGCCTAGGACCCTTTCGATGCGGAGTCAAAGTCCGAACATGGCCGCTTTTGGGCGCTCGATGCGGGGTCAAGATTTCAAACATGGCCGCTTTCAGGCCACTCAGCATGGAGCTAGGGTTTTGGGGCCGCTACGGGCCACTCGACATGGGGTCGAGATTTTGACATGGCCGCTTTCAGACACTTGGCACAGAGCCAAGATTCTAGTTTACGGACAGATGAGGATCCGCTCAACTTAGGGGTAGTCTAGGTCGTTTTGTTTTCGAAATGTCATGCATGCAAGCACTCATGTGAATGATCATACAAGATAACTAAAACAATCAATTTTATTAAATGACATAACATGTACAAACATTCGTCTTGACGTGCGTGTCTGAGCTGGGCTCGTAGAAAACCTACTAGTAGTATTTTTCAAGGTTGGTGGCATTCTAGGCCTGTGGGACCAACTTGTCATCCTAGGTGCGTAACTTGTACGCTCCGCTACGGAGTATCGCTGTAACGACCCAAATTTTAAAACCTCGAATATTAGTCATCGGGTCCGGTCAATGCTAGTTGACCGGAAATTATAATGAGGTTGCCCTAAGACAAAAATCGGATGGGTTTATCAACTTCGGCCCTGCTTAATAAAAAGGAGTTCCACTTTTGAACTGCAAAGAAGTCCGGCCTCGAACAAAATCCAAACCCAAAATCAAGTCTAGATTTTCTAGGAGAAAAGAAGTCCGAACTTTCCTTGGTAAAAGGAAGTCCGGATAACAAGGGAAAATTTCCATCATCAAATCCGGTCAACATAAGTTCACCGGAAAACGAAATAAGAAAGTAAATCGGCCTTAAGATGAAATCAAGTTCGGCCCTTAATGAAAATCCAGTCCGGAATATTCCTTAACTCCACTCCGAAATTTCCTTAATAAAAATTACTCCGGATTTCCTTAATCCAGTCCGGATCTCCTTATGAAAATCCAATCCGGAATATTCCTTAAATCCACTCTGGAATTCCTTAATAAAAATTAGTCCGGATTTCCTTTGATGAAAAATGAGTCCGGATTTCCGTAATAAAAGAAGTCCAGATTTCCGTTGATAAAAATAAGTCCGGATTTCCCTTAGTGATCAGAAGTCCGGATTTCGTTGGAGAAATGAAGTCCGGATTTCCCTTGGTAAAAGAA
>JAODPA010066774.1:0-10806 GCA_025585075.1 Nepenthes mirabilis
TGAGAATTTATATCTAAATCAACCAAACAAAAAGTGAACAAATATATAACAGACATAGCGGCGTCCGTCCTGCAATTCCAGAACAAGTTCGAGGCCAACTTCGTCTTCCTCTCCAAAAAATCCCCCACATCTTCCAGAGAGCGACAGAGATTACAGAGAAGGAGAATTTGGGCATAATCTGTGTCGCACAGAGATAGAGAGAGAGGTAGATAATTGAAAGGGAAAAATGAGGGAGGTGATAAGCATTCACATAGGGCAAGCAGGAATTCAAGTTGGCAATTCATGCTGGGAGCTCTATTGCCTAGAACATGGAATTCAACCTGATGGCACGATGCCAAGGTATTCCCCCCTCCAATTGTTTCAGCTTTTTTTTTATATTCAGGTATTTGATTTTAGGCAGTTAATTTGGAAATGCAAGTTCAAAAATGACTGGTCTCGGTTATATTTGATGAATCGGATTATCATGTTGTGTAGAAAACTGATGATGACGAATTGTTCTCTGTTTTTGTGTCATTTCTGGGTTTTTCGTCATTCATTTGGAAAATTACGTCCGAATTTTCCGTTAATTGTTCTGGCAACATTGTTCTTAATGGTTCTACGCTATTATGGGAATGAATCTGCAAAAGGATCTGGACTTTTTCCTGTCAGGAATTGATATCGCTCAATGTATTAGTGCTCCAGTATGGGATCTGCCCATTTCCTGTGTACGGGGAGATGCTTTCTGGGATTTTTTGCTTCATTTATGACAGGTGTTTTGATTTTCAAAAATGTTATTTGCCAATATAGTGTTATTAAAAGTACTACAGTCTGGAATTACTTTTGAAGTAGCTTTTTGTTGCGTATCCGGATTTTGGATCCGAGCAACACAAAAACGTGATGATGATTGAGTAAGAGAGAGAGAATAGAGATTGAACACAAGAGTTTTACGTGGAAACCTCCTCTTGAATGAGAAGGGAAAACCACGAGGCCTGGCCTGGAAAAGATTTCACTAAGTNGGGTCGAACACTTACCTTTAGCCCGTTAGATTGGGGACCCTGGGTACTGGACCCAACACTTTTGAAATAGTTGTAAGTCGGATATTTTCCAAAACCTTCTTAAAATGCTGATTGACATTCTATATGAGTTAATCTGAATTTTTTCAATAATTTTAAATTTTAAGATTCTTTAAAAACACCCCAAAAGTGCTTTTGGGAGAAGCTGTAAGTCTTAATTTTTTTAGAAAGATTTTTTTGAAAGCAGTAACAGCCAGGCACCTAAAAGCTAAGGCCACTGGTTTGTCCCCATAGGCTGTAGTCGTATTGTGTGTTAAAAGTTTGCTTGTTATCAAATAAGAAGGAATAACAATATTTTGAATTTTAAAATCAGATTTTTGAGATTGACAATGATTATTTTTTTGTGAGGCAACTAAAAATATAAAAAAAGGTTTCCCTTCATTGTACTCGGGGTTTGTTTCTCTAAAATGATGGAAAACTACGATGAGGCCAATCTGTAACATTTCTGATACAAGCTCCATGGCGGTGACGGTAATCGACAGCGAGGAAATGATATTGACAACGGAAGGGGAGATCAGCAGAGGTGGGAGACGGCGTGAAAAGGAATTCCACTGATACGAGCCGAGAGCTGTGGTATTGTCCGAGGGGTGCTGCTACGGTGAGGCTGAGAGGTAATGGCCGAGGACTTTGGTGCAGAGTGAAATGGGAGAGGGAGAAAGAGAGACAGAGAGCAGGGAAAGAAGGGAAAAGGGGAAGGGAAATCGAGAGAGAGAAAGGCAGAGAGGAGAGAGACGTACAAAGAGCAAATTAGAGTGAAAGAGTTGAGAGCAAAGTATTCTTCTCTATTCTTTTCTCTGCTAACACTTCACCCATTTATACACCTTGGCCACTAAACAGCATTTGCCTAACAAACTCATCAACACGTGTAGTGCACGTGCAGGAAAGAAAACAAACATATCAACACAATAACCGAAAGTGCACATGTGGAAAAGGGGACCACATTTAATCAGTTCATAAATTAAATATAGTCGCATAATTTCTGCCGCGGTGATAGTTGGATAGTTGAGTGCTCTGCTATGTTGTTGCGAATCGTTGCCGGTGACAGTTCGAGGAACTGTTGGGGAGTCCTGCAACCGTATCAATTTCACTTTAAATGGCAACAAGGCATTTGTCTGAGTGGAACGGCATTTTACATCATTTGAGGGCAAGATTTGGTACCACTGTGGGCTTCTGTGTTGGTTACTCAAAACACTATCCTCAAACATATTTCTATGACACCCCTCTCAGCATCTACAAGAGTAGGACTTCCCTTTATGACAAACTAAGTGAATGAACAGGGACTTTAAGACTATGAATAAGCTTTTCAAGATCCGTCCTGTTGAAGTCAAGACCTTCGGCATGATGCTAGTAGAAATGGAGAGAGTGTGTTAATAATTTATTGAATATGATGTTTATTGAATGAGGGCTGCACTTAGACAGGAATATTTAAATGTTATTCCAAATACTTGTGGGATACTGATGAAGAGTTAAAAAATATGTATTTAAGTTAACATCGTATTGTGGTACACAATTTACTGCATCAAATTCATTTTTCACCCCTCTTTTTTCTTAAGCAACAGAATTGAAAATTTCCTCCTTTCATAGTAGGATTAATCTTCTGTCTTGCTTGCCCCCTTTTACTCTCTTTTGTTGTTTACTTTTTCCCATGGAACCTGATTTGGATGCTTCGTTTCATGTATACAGTGATACCTCTGTTGGGGTTGAACGTGATTCATTCAACACCTTCTTCAGTGAGACTAGTGCTGGCAAACACGTGCCTCGAGCTTTGTTGGTTGATTTGGAACCCACTGTTGTGGATGAAGTTAGGACAGGGCATTACAGGCAGCTCTTCCATCCCGAGCAACTCATTTCTGGGAAAGAAGATGCTGCTAATAATTTTGCTAGAGGACATTACACAGGTAACTCACATTTTTATGCAATAATAAGATTCCCTTTCTTTTCATGCATTATCCAATAATTATGTGGCATTTTGTTTCTTATTGGTGGTTAGTGGGGAAGGACATAATAGATCCATGCCTTGATCGAGTGAGAAAATTGGCTGACAATTGCACTGGCTTGCAAGGTTTCTTGGTATTCAATGCTGTTGGTGGTGGCACAGGTTCTGGTTTTGGTTCATTACTCTTAGAACGCTTATCTGTGGAGTACGGAAAGAAGTCAAAACTGGGCTTCACCATCTACCCTTCTCCACAGGTACCTATTGGAGACCGGTGATTTTTGTTTTTTCCTATAGTATCTTTTTGCAGCAAATCCTAAACTTACAGCATATGTCCAGTTTGGATTCCTGACTCTGGAATTTGATGAAATTGTTGTATTATGTCTTGAGTAAGAATGTGTGATGATTTGAGCTATGAGGAGCTCCATATCTATATGCCTAAGATGTTGAAAAATTCTTTCTTCAAATGAAAGCCATATAGTCTCTAAATGTGTATGTTTATATAGATTCTGTTGTTGTCTTTCTCCTATGTTAGTATACGACATCGGTGACATATTTTTTACCCTTAATGTTCAGGTTTCCACTGCAGTTGTAGAGCCTTATAACAGTGTGCTTTCTACTCATTCTCTCCTCGAACACACTGATGTTGTTGTCCTATTGGACAATGAAGCTATATATGACATATGCAGGAGATCCCTTAACATTGAGAGGCCAACTTACACAAACCTGAACCGATTAATATCCCAGATTATCTCTTCATTGACCACTTCTTTGAGGTTTGATGGAGCCATCAATGTTGATGTTACAGAATTTCAGACTAACCTTGTGCCTTATCCTCGTATTCACTTTATGCTATCATCTTATGCTCCTGTTATATCTGCTGAGAAGGCTTACCACGAACAGATAACGGTAGCTGAGATCACCACAGCTGTATTTGAGCCATCAAGTATGATGGCTAAGTGTGATCCACGGCATGGGAAGTATATGGCATGTTGTTTGATGTACCGCGGTGATGTTGTTCCCAAAGATGTCAATTCGGCAGTTGCGGCCATCAAAACAAAACGTACAGTTCAGTTTGTTGACTGGTGAGTAAACAGCTATGTATGATGTTTTTGTGTTAAAAACATCAATGTTTATTAACTTCCTCTATGATCAATCGAGGACATTTGATTTCCTTATGAAAGTTTTTTATCTTGCTTGGGAAAAAAACATATGACACCAGGAGTGTGGTCTCACTCCTTGAATCAACTAATCATTAAAAGACATTTAACCGTCACACATATTAATAACTAATTAAATTGGCATACATTTCCAAAATGACTATTTTAATAATTGATGGTTTGTTTCTCATGTCTCTGAGTGTTGTTCATTGTCGTGACTTGGTATTTTTGTCCGAGGCTGGGAAATTTTTTAAACTAGACTTGTCTTGGCCCTTAGTCAATTGGGTGGGTCATGCTTTGTTCATGGCAACAAACAACATATATTTGCCACACATGTGAGATTTACTAACACTAAATATAGGCCAAACTTGTGATTTCTAACATCTGCAAACAATATAGGTGTTAAATGGGCTATGCCGGGCTGTCACAGCCAATTTATTTGGGCCGCTTGCTTGTAAGTGGGTTGTGCCAACATGGCACATTTACAAGTGGGCCATGCTAGGTGCAGTCCGGGATTTCAAAGTCTCGGCCCAGCACAGCATGTGGCCCGCGATGTGTTAGGCTGGGCGTGCGTATGGGTTGTACTGTGTTACGGGCCGGTACGGCACAGTCCATATATTAAAAAATAATATATATATATTAAAAATAAAATTAATTTTGTTTTATCCCAAATAGGCCGTGCTTGGCAGGGCCTGTTTCGTGCCAAGACACAGCCCAATCCTGCCATGGGTTGGCATGGCATGCAGGCCATCCACCACACGGCTTGACATGATCTGAAATGTTAGGTTGTGCTATACACGGCCCAATACTGTTTGGCGGGCCAGGCCTTGTTGTGCAACGAGTGGCCTGGTCTATTTAACACTTTTAGCAAACAACCATATCTTTTGTATAATGAGAAAATAAAGAAGGCCTTTTGGTGGATTGTAGCATAATGCCAAGCAGTTTTCCTGTGTCTAGCTACCAGGGGATTCAAATCTGGATGCTTTTTTTTTTTTCATTTTATATCTAAATAAATTTTTCTTGAACATGGTTTGGACTCGGTAGGCTGCTTATGGAATTCGCCCGCCTGGCTTAACTGCAGGTATAGCACCCCAGGACAGCAGTTTTAGTGCATAGCATTTCAAGTTCAGTGGTTTAACTAGTTCATCGTTGAATCTTTTTAAATTGTTGATGTTGCTTCTACACTTCGCCATGAATTGCTTGTGAAGGCTTGATGCATTTGACTTTGCATGGATTTCCCAACATTTCTGCCTTCCAAAAACCGAATATGAAAACATATCTAGATGACAGTGTTGGAAAAAAGGATAATCTAGTGTACAACATTCTCACACCATTGGTCTAGAAGGGTTTGATATAAGCAGTCTTATCCCTATAGTTGCTGAGACTTTGTTTCTGTGATTTGAACTTGTGAGTCATGTTGGACCAACCTTATTACTGCACAAAACTTTTAGAACAATCAACATAAAGAGGAATGAGCCGACTTGAAATTTTGGCATTATTACCACAAAACAAAGAAGAACCTTCGGATTTTTATTCCTTCGTATCTTCACTTCCGAGAAGATTAAATCGTAGGATAAATATGTTTGTATTACATATCTGTTGCAACTAGTATAAGCGTTTGGAAATTGGAGAAAAGGAAGAAGGTGGGAACTTGAAAAATAGGGTGACCTAGTGTATGAGATTCACTGATCTTGAGCCTATGAGAGTCAAATGTAGGCAGTCATATCTCTGTTGTTGTAAAGACATCATTTTTTTGGTTTGGACACGTGACTTTCAAGTTACATTAGATCAATCTAATTATCACAAAAAGCTTTACTAATTATTTGGAAATTGGAGAAAAAAAGGTAGGGAAGGGAGGGGGAAATTGAAAAAAGGGGTGACCATGAAGGTCAGGTACAAGCAATCTTATTCCTATAGTTGTAGAGATACTGCTTCCGTGATTTGGATGCATGGCCTTTTGTCACACTGTAACAACCTTATCATTACTTTAGATTCTTCATTATGCTTTAGATGAAATCTATTCACTTTAGACACCCGATCTTCTGCTCTTACAAAATTGCAATTTGTTCATTCTTATAGGTGCCCTACTGGGTTCAAGTGCGGCATCAATTACCAGCCACCAACAATGGTGCCCGGAGGTGATCTTGCCAAAGTTCAGCGTGCGGTCTGCATGATTAGCAACAACACAGCAGTGGCTGAAGTCTTTTCTCGAATTAACTATAAGTTTGATTTAATGTATGCCAAAAGAGCTTTCGTGCATTGGTATGTTGGTGAAGGCATGGAGGAAGGCGAGTTCTCGGAAGCTCGTGAGGATCTTGCCGCTCTTGAGAAGGACTATGAGGAAGTGGGGGCTGATGATGCTGTTGGTGAGGAAGATAACGAAGGTGAAGATTATTGAGTTGGGACTGTCAGAGAGTTGAGGTTTACTCTTCCATCTCTCTCCTTTTGATGAATTGATTCTCCTGCATTGTTTTTGTGATGATTTTTCTCTCTTATGCATATTTTTGTTTTGGGTGGGGTTTTTTCCTAAAATATTTCATCATGTTCATCAAATTGAAAGTGCTTTCTTTTTTTTTTTTTGATTAATTTCCCAGTATATATGCATCAGTTTTCATAGCACAAAGAATAACATCTCGATGTACATGTGTTTGACGTGTTTTTGTATTTGATTGATTAGTAAGATATATAATGTTTTCATGTCTTTTAATAACTGATTGGTTCCAGATAGTTATGTGATGATCTGATATACTGTATGGTTATTCGTAAAGTAGGATTATTTTTAGAGTTGACAGACAAGCCGGTTAAGTCCTTAGCCTCAAGCTGCCTTAGGCTACGGATTTATTTGGGTCCGGTCGGTTCAGGAATGGATTGCTTAATACTCAGGTCGTCTATCAAATTAGGTCGTGTTGGATTGATATCTCTAAAAACACTGGCTAACTCTCGTGGAACTTTCTCTGATGTAAAGAGATATTTATGTGAACATAAGCTGTATGCTTTTGTCCATCAACTATTTGATTCATTGGCAGTATAAATTCTGATGTGGAAATCTTATATATAATTGAATCTGTATAATATAAATAATTTATAGGTGAAAGTAGTTGATCCCCTTAGGAGGACCTTTGAGAGTGAGGCCGCAGAGTGACCATTTTAGTATGGAAATTATGCTTATATTCATATGGGAAATATTTGCAAGATGACTCAATAGGCACCTTGGGACATTCTAGGATGGTATTAGATCTTATCTATTAATCTATTTTTTTTTTGAGCCTGCTAGTACAGTATAGATGAATGGGTAGGACGTTATGCCACCTTGAGGATATTTCAAGATTGTTCAATGGGTGTTTCTCTGACATCACCAAATGTGGGCTCTTTCTCCAAAATTTTCATGTAGGCTAATTATATTTAACCTAGTGTAAAATGTGTGGTTATTTGGTAATTAAATGATTTTTTTATGTGATGTCAAATATTTTGTGAAATTTCTTATGTGGAGTTTGAAAAAATAATTAGAAAAAAAATTGTTGTTCGTGAGACAAGGGCTATAAATCTCTGGTGTTTATGTTAGAAAATAAAAAAGTGTTTTGAGAAAGAAAAAAATATTACATGGTTTACTAAAGTGGATCAGAACGCAAAACGTTTCAAAAGCTCAAGTCATTGTATATTGAGTCCGGGCCATGTTAGGCTTTGTTGCTTCAGATCTCGGACAAATGGTATAGATTTTCCAAGAACAAGAAAATATAGGCCGACAGTGTGCTATGCCTGATTATAAGCTTGTCATGTCAACACATCTGCGTGAGTGTAGGGGTCATGGCGACGATTTCTTTAGCCACACAAATTTGGTTTTATTTGGCGTCTTATCTTTCTGATTTCGGAGTTCAAATTGCTACCTTTGACCCATGGTGCACTGGGAAGCTTGTGTGAAGTATGTGTCATGAACAGCATTTTGAGACCAGGCATTTCGGTCGACATTAGTCAAGGAATTGGGGCTTTTTAGCATTTTGTCCGGACTGACAAGTCAGTTCTGACATTATCACTATTTGATAAAGTGGTTCTCTGGGGAGTGAAGGAACATCCGACAATCCGTCCTTTTGACAATTTAAGGCGAATCGGACTTTAACGGTGTGGCCTTCTGTGACAATCTGAGCTGCCTAACCGAACACCCTTGCTAACAATGGAAGCTCTCTCACAAGGAGACTTTCATGCATTATGTTAGGTATCAAGGAAAATCCATTCTGGCTTCAAAAGGGACATCTCTTCTGATGATTAAATGGAAATATTACCTTGTCAATTTTTGGCAATGTTATTTTTCCGTGTGGTCTCAACCAAGAAGAATCTGTGATTTTGACAATCCGGATTCTAACAGCTTGTCTTTTTGACAATCTAAGCTTCTGGCAGATGCCTCTCTGACACGCCTTTTGTAATCCGGTTTCTACAATTTAGGTCTGGATCTTGATGTTTTGTTACTGAACCCATTAAATAGGAATATAATAACTATCATTTAGGAATATAATTAGAAATTGAGTTGAGAAGTAATTTTTAAGTATTTGGCATAGTAAATAAGGAATCTGTATATCTATTCCAAAAATATATGAATGTGGATTAAACTGTTTTTCATGGGGGTAAAATGATCATTTGGTCCAAATTTATTATTATTAATAAATAAATCATTGCTGATATAAGTTTTTTTTTTTTTTTTTAAATTCTTTGTTTAAAAGAGAATAGTGACTCCTAAAATATATTCCCACCAAGCAATGGACTATGATTCCACTTATAATAAGCATGGAATAGAATCATAATAACACTCAGATCAAACATGCTGCAAGTATCAGATAAACAGCAGCTGTATTTAAACAAAATCATACAACTCCATTTGTATTTATATCCTGATTGAGGAAAGATCGTTTATTCTGATTCTCTGTAAGTGTTTCAACCAAGAGAGAAGCTCTCAATGTTGAATTTCTCCATATAACTTGAATTTCTCCATGTAATCTACCCTCTGAAATCTTAACAGCAGTAAGATTTCACATTCTTTTCCATTTTCTCTCTGAAAGCTTCTGATTGCAAGCTTTCATTCAATCCTAGAACATATATTTCTCCACAACCTTCAAAAAAAAATTTTTTTTTCTTTTTTTAATTTTTTGATGAGGAGAAGATGACATTTAAACCAAGCAAGAACCGAAAGAAAGAAAAATGCTAAAGAATAGAAGTTATTGCAATTGATTTCTTCATCAGATATGGCAGAAGAATGAGCAGAGAGGAGGAAGATCCCACAAAGCATCGGTGTGATCATGAACTGTTTCGATATCTCCATTCATAGCAAACAACGAAGCTGATATTTGCCTCTCAACTTCCATTCTCTCCAACTCTGAGAATTCTAATCCAATCCTCTCAGGAAAATTAGCTTTCCCGGGAAAATCCAGCGTCTCTTGCGCCGATGGGAGCCTGTCGAGGCCTGGATTAAAACACCACGATTGAGAAGAACCCGTTTCACATTCCTCTCTGAAAGTGCTCCCATCAGGTTTATGTCCGCCATCAACCATCCAGGTTCTTCCCATTTTCTCACAGGAGAAAATATTACCACCACCACTGTCGTTGCCGTCAATGCTAGGAGCTGCTGTGAAGCTGTTGCTAGCAGCTGCATTTGGGCAGGTGGAGGAGCAATTTATGCTGGGATTAGGATCATTGAAACATGCTTGTTTCACATCTTTTTTGCTATTAAGAAGATTTCTGATCCTCGAAGCAAGAGGAGAATCAGGAGAAACCTGTGTGATCAAGAAGTTAGTTCGAGTATTCAAACCACGAAGAAGACAAGCCGCTTCATCATAAGCTCGGGCTGCTTCTTCTGCCGACTCAAAGGTTCCAAGCCACATCCTTATCTTCTGCGTCGTGTCTTTGATTTCGGCCACCCATCTTCCCGAAGGCCTCTGCCTAACCCCGACAAACTTGCTGCCGCCTTTGCTTCTGCTCTTCCCCCTGAATTTGCTCGACTTGTTTATCGGGATCCCTCCCACTTCCCGACCATTTTGTTGCTGTTGCTGCTGCTGGAATTGAATTTCCATTTCCTTCTGTACAGAGAGGTGATGATTTTGGAGAAGAAATTATGACGGAGAAGAGAGGGAGGAAGGAGGGAAGATTACTAATGATTTATAGGGGTGGGGAAGACATGAAGTTATAAAGAGAGCTTCTAAATGTTAGTGGGGGAGTTGTCTACATGTCCTTTGCTTTTGCTTAGTCATTGAAGATGTATATTTTTAATGTTGGTATGAGCAAGGTGATAAGGTAATACCATTAAGATATCATTTATAAGGGTGGAGTTGGCAATGATGATTTGAACCATCACCATTAGATTTATTGCCGATAGTTTAATTTCCACCGTTAGATGTGTGAGCCTACTCGGTCCATCCATCGTATTTGTGGGCGGTGTTGTGACCTTGAGTCTCGACAAAACCCATAAAATGAGCATAGAGATTTTTTATTTCTAAAATTAAATCGATTTGTTTTTTTTTTTTTATAATTTTCAGTGAAAAACACATTTAGATTAATTTTATTTATTAAATATGCTGATTTTTTAAATACAAAATCGGAATGGGTAATTTGTCTTAAGCATTGCATTGTCATGGCAAAACCCTGATGTTTTGTATATTTATTAATATGCTTAATTTTT
>JAODPA010066775.1:0-10805 GCA_025585075.1 Nepenthes mirabilis
AAATATTTTTAGTTACAATAAATTATTATTAATGTGTCTTGAGGATTCGAATTATGGTACAAATTAAGGTGTTGTCTGGTCAAGGTTGGAGATTTGAATAAAAATGAATTCAGTTTTCATAATTTTAAATCTGAATTCTACATGCTATAATAAAACAAATAATAGGAAAGAGGTATATGGACTCACTCATTGTTATTTATACATTCGTTTTGAGTGCAAGAATGTAGTACTGATCGGGATGAGTTAATGTATGGAGGGCAGTGCTTCTTTTGAGTGCAGTTGTTTGGGAGAATGACTTTTATATTTATACATTTGTTTGATAGTGTGTCTAAGTTTGGCTTTTCGTTGTTGTCTTTCTAATTTTGTCATTTTCTCATTTGAGGAGAGGGTTTATTTATAATGAGAAATACCAATTGGTCAGTTAGTGCCTAAAATTAATGTGTGGACAAAGTGCCACTTTAGGTGAGAGGCGTTACCTGCTTGTGTAACAGCTACCTCTATTTAATAGTAAGACTATCTGACTGTCGGCTATTAGATTAACGCGACTACTATTTGAAATAATTCATTAAACAATTTATTATAATTCATTAATATTTATCTATTTAGATCATATCCATTGGTTCATGCATTGTGTCTTTCGCTTGATGGGCTTTGTGATATATTTTATTGAACCGTCGATACTTGAACCTCTTATCCACTTGCACATTAGATCAGTTCATATCTGATTGTACCTATCAATTATATATATATAGTTTCCTTTAATTTGGTTGGATTTTAACTCAATCAAACCCAAAAATACTGTTTTGTAAAAAATAAAACTAAACCATGTATATATAAACCGTTATTGACGATTTAAGTTGGCTTAGCTTCGGCGATACATAAACCGTGTATACATAAATAAATTTGTTTGTTGTAAACACGAAACACGGGGTCACGATCCGACCGGGTTGCTCTAGCCGCCGCTTCGGACGGATGCAATCGGCTAGATCCATCAAGTTAGGGTTCCCCCCAGCCTCCTCTCTCCGTCGCCGTTCCCGTCAAACCATCGACACTCTCTCTCTCCTCTCGTCTCTTCCGCTGCAAGCGTGAGGGCTTGCTAGAGCTAGTCCTCGACCAATACTAGGATCAGCATCAACTATGACGACTATTGTGCCGACAACAGAAGAGGACCCTGC
Organism: Nepenthes mirabilis; assembly: GCA_025585075.1. NCBI lineage: Eukaryota > Viridiplantae > Streptophyta > Magnoliopsida > Caryophyllales > Nepenthaceae > Nepenthes > Nepenthes mirabilis. The sequence continues at coordinate 1,176 of JAODPA010066775.1, forward strand.
CCTCGCCGTAGTTCGCTTCGTCTCAGAGCTTGCCTGGGCTGATGCCGGAGCCGAGGTACTCAATTGACAAACCTTCACTTTTTTCTCCCAATACAGTGAAGGAAGCTTTAACCTATCGCACTTATTCCACGAGTGTTATGCTAATTCTGTTTTCATATATTTTCTTTGGGCTGTTTTGATGTGTAAACACGGTTTTATCGAAACTGTGAATGTGATTCAAAATTGCGAATGTTGAAGGTTGCAGAGCCTCAAGTGGCACGATTATGTAGAGAAGCACAAGAATGCATGGTGGTTGGAAGGTGGCTCGATTTGGCATCTCTGATGCTCACTTCCGCGGACTTGATATTTTCCAAAGTGGCAGAAAAAGGTATGCCCTCGAATGTCATGCGGTATTTTTGCCAGGAACTCGTCTGACTTTTGTTAGGTTTTGTTGATATATATATATAATGGCTTCTGATTGGTGATACGACTGGATGGAAATACGAACTTTTGTATTGGACTTTGCATCAGTTGAAAGTAGTTTGTTCGATATTTATTGGAAACTTTGTTGAGTTCCAAATTTTGGACTTAGTTGGGATCCTGCATTTGTGTATCAACAAGAAAATTCGGAGGAAGCAGTTGATACAGAAATCCCTTTACTCGGATCTTATTATAAAACTTCTTGTTTAGTTTTTGGTGGTTGTGATGCTGATTTACATTTTTTTATGGTTGGATTGGCAAAGTTGGGAAAGGAGGATGGGGATAAAGGCTTCTCCATCGTGAGTTGGAAGTCATGGAATAGAGCAATGGAAGCATCTTTTGAATACTATATGTGAGTATAGTTGGGTGCATGTATTTCCAAATGTGATAGCTTAGGAGCCTCACTTTAGGCCATACTATTTTTGAAAGGTTGGGAGGGGCATTTGATGGGGATATTTCCTAATCCATGGGCCTATGCAGTGCAAGTGGGTAGTCCACCACCGTGAACCTTTAATTTTTTCTGGATGATTGTGCATTTACTGTGGTTGGATTGTGCATTATGTTGGTCTACATATAATCGAGCCTTTTGATTTTGATAGACTTAACTGCAAGCTGCAATACAAGGTAGGAAAAACTAAGAAACCGTTGAATTACTAAAAAAATTTGCTTATATCAGCTTCAATTATGAAGTAGAACTCAGCTCATTATGAAAAGCCATCTGCGGCACTTTATCAATCCAGTCGATGAATTGCAAATTGAAAGGATGATCAGGTCCTTTTATGTATTTGTTTATTCAATTTTAGTTGCTAACTACCCTTTCCGCTGTTATTAAACTGTACAGATTTGTTGTTTGTTTCCTTCCTATACCTAATCCAGTTGGAAGGTAATATGCTCTCATCTAATGAGGTACCAGGTTGTGGGTTTATAATATGTGGCCCATTTAGATCAGTATTTATTATAAATAGTAGGAATATCCTTCTAGAAATAGGGGAAAATGTATCATTTTCATAGTCTTTTTTTATACATGCTGCTGTGTTGTATTATGCAAGGATGTTAATGATGCTACTTTTGCTGGTGCCTCCTCAATGTTCTATGATCAACATTCTAACTGGACACATTTTCATGTTAATTGATAGGCTTCAAACACCATGTTGCTTAAGGAGTTTGATTTTTTATCATCCGGAACCCACTTTGCCCAGCACTCGATCCCCTTTTAGTGCAACCTTAATAAAATGAGCCATATGATTTTCTAAAGCCACCCGAAGGAAATTGTCTTTTACCTTGCCTGAACCCCAGAAAACTATTCTTCATGGCAACACTAGCAGGACTACTATGAAACCTTGCCTATCCTTCCCAAGCAAAGTAGATTCTGTGCAACTTGTGAAAGAGTTCTTTCAGTCATCCACCGGCCTCTGTTTAGAAAATATTCCTTAATATGAATGTTCTCTACAGAGAGATCTTTTTATACTTTTCTTGATCTCTCCATCATTTCATAATGCTTGCTTAAAAATCAATAAATCAATGCAATTGTCCAAACTGTGTTATGTATTTGGTGAGTTCCCACACCATTATTGTAGGAATTGCCTCATTGGATGCCTCATTCACCTTGTTGCAAACAATAGATGTAAAATGACAAGGATGATTTGACCACTGTAGCACAAGCTAAATATTTCAATGCTGAAAAAAAATAAATTAAATTGGGGATCAAAGCCTAGGGAATTGGTTAGCACAATAGTGGTCATTCTCTCTTCTTTCTTCTCTCCTTGTTTGGATTGTACAATCATTCCTACTTGAGCTATTCTCCTAGTAGTGCTTTATCAAAGAGAAACATGTCACACTTTTGATGGCTTTGTAGGAAAAGGGAAAAAGATCTCTGAGAAGTTTCTAGGATCCTAAAAAGAGTACTTGGGTTCTTCCAAAATTTAATAAGTGTATCATGATTGAATCATGCGAGGTTTGTTTTTCCACCTTTCCTTTTGGGATCTAAAAGGACATAATTCAACTGATAATCAATCTCTGAGTTAAACCATAAAACTTGAACGGTCTAGATTATAAGTTTTGCTTGCTTGGTAAGAAATAAGTAATGACCTTAGGCCTCTTCCTCAAATGGTCACTCTAGACATTTTTGCTAACATGTTCGGACTCAGGAGTGTTATGTGACTGCTTATTTTTCTTGCCTTGGACAAACTTCATATCCTTTATGGTGCCTGCATAGTTTGTTATCGTATTTAAATGTTTTTTTAGAAGTCTGGGGCTGTGAATTTTGTGAACTAATTTGAGTTCTCAGACTGGTCACTTTAAAAGCCAAGTAGGACCAGGGAACTTGCAAGTCCCACAGGTCCATAATACTGCTTATGCATGCTTTATTATGTTTTAGTCATGCAAAGGGATCAACTATTTCTCTCTTTGGCTCCAGATCTGGAGTGCATCTACACTGTTATTTGCAACCTTGTGTCAAATTCTGAAAGTCCAGATTTAGTGTTGGAGATGGTGAAGCTTATAACTGCTAAAATCACCCAACAACCAACTGAGAAGCCAGCATTGCGTTTGAAGATGTAATTATCTTGCCGGTTCCTCCATTTCTAGTTTTTAAATAATTAATAAATAATTGAGAACAGTTTCTTATGCCACCATATTTATCCAGCTTGTTCAATCTTTACAATCTTCTGGAAAATGCATACTGCCGATTCTATGTGTATATGAAGGCTCTTAATCTGGCAGTCAGTGGTAATGTTACTGAGTATGTTATCCCCTCATTCAAGAAGATTGATAATTTTTTGAAGGAATGGAATATTGGGGTTCAAGATCAGAGAGAACTCTTCCTTACGATTTCCAAGATTTTGAAAGAAAGTAAAAGGTGAGAGGAAAAGGTTATGTTTGTCCAGAATAATTATTTTTATCCATTCCTTTTCAGGGCTGTTCAATCATTTGATTGGTGGTTTATTATAACTATTATCTTTTTGGGCTTCATTCTGAATCTTCAGCTCAGGAAAGGATTCATTTCATTTCCTGACTAAGTATTTGGCAACCTTTTCTGGGAACAATGCATATGATGATATGACTGAGGCCAAGGAGGATGCTGTCCATGCTGTCATAGAATTTGTGAAAGCCCCAGATATTTTTCAGGTATTTTTCTTGTCTTTGTATTTAAATTGTTGAGCTGCATCTGTTTATGGGAAGGTCAAAGTAAAACTGTGTTTTGGAAGAATAATATTTCCCAAAACTGACATGGTAATATTTCCTTCTCTTAGGAACATATACCGGATTCCTTTGACAATTGCATAAATCAATTCAATAACCAATAGTCACATGACCCCCCTTTGTTTCTTTCTGGGTAATTTAGAGAGCAGAAATTTTAGATGGAGCAAATGATTACATAAATATAAAGGCTCTCTTCGTCAATGACGCTAAAGCAATCCTTTAACAGTATAGATTCTTGCTGCCAAAAGCAGAGCCATAATCAGGACAGGAAGAAAGCTCACGTTGTATACTATTGAATGTGATTTAACCTCTTTACTGTACAGAGTTAAAAGTGATGAGGCTAGATATATTCTGAACAGCTAATAAATAGTGGGTTTGAAGGGATGCTCTTCCTGTATTCACTAGAATTGATCCCCGTTGGAGGGAAAACAAACATGAAATGGTTGGGAAATTAGCACCTATAGGCATATCCAAACTTCTTTTTCACATCTGAAGCACAGAGTAGGAGCAGCTGAAGTCTGTTTGGGCCTTTTATCATATGTTATCCCAGGTTAGTTGTGATCATCCTCTGTGGATTTAGTCTCATGCTGTCTGAATAGTATTCTAAAACTTCCAATCACTTAGTCTGTGTCCCCATGTTCCTAGCCCCTCGAAACCAAAGTCAAAGGTTTTATACTAGTCACTCTTATGATTTCTTGTCATATGACACAGTTCACCTTTCTGCACTCCTTGCCTGAAAACGAAATTTCATATTCTGATAGAATCTTGTCTTGCTCCGTTGCAGTGTGATTTGTTAGATTTGCCTGCTGTGAGGCAGTTAGAGAATGATGGTAAATATTCAATGGTATTTCAACTTCTCTGGATCTTCCTGTTCGAGAGGCTGGATTCTTATTTAAACTTCCAGGCTACCAATTCTACCTCACTAAAGAGCTATGGTAAATCTATATCCTCATATCTATTTTACTCTTTTCCGCCTGCTACACTATAAATTATGCATCTGCTACAAAGCCTCTAGGGTTCCATCTGATTCTTTCGTGATGCAGGTCTTGTTCATGAAGATTGCATTGCAAAGATGAGACTGATATCACTATTAGATCTTGCCTCTAATGAGTCAGGGCAGATACCTTATGCTCTTATCAAGGAAACACTTCGAGTTAAGTTGCTATACCTATCTTGGGGTGCTGTTAAACATCATTAGGCTCTCTGTGAGTCCAACTGGGGTTTAGAAGTTGTGTTCACTGGTAGCCTCATGATATGGGAGGACCTTAAAAGCTCTCCCTATCTTTTATATGATTTATTGAATTCAGCTGTTGTCTCTGTTGAACTTTGTTGAGTCAATCTCTATCATTTATTCATCCAACTTCAAATCCTATCAGTTGGGTTCACAAGTAGCCTAATAATATTGGAGGACCTTAATAGCTCTCCTTATTTCTTATATGATTTATTGAAACCTGCTGTTGTCTCTGTTGAACTTTATTTTTTTTCTACTTTGTCCAGATCAATGATGATGAGGTGGAATATTGGGTAATAAAAGCTATATATGCTAAGTTGCTTGAGTGCAAGATGGACCAAATGAACCAACTTGTAGTTGTGAGGTATGCCTTCCAGCGACAGCTTCTATGTTGATAAACTATTCAGTTGCTTAAAATTAGGCGTAATTATTTGTTACCAATTTGTTTCTGTACCTTCTTTGAACTCCATTTGATATTGATGAACAGGCGCAATACAGAGCGGATTTTTGGGCAGCAACAGTGGGAAAGCATACGAGCAAAACTAGCAACATGGAGGGTAAAACTCTACAGGAAATCGATTTTAAACTGTTTTTCTACTTCTACATTGGGTTTAGTGTGGGTGATGAATTTTCAGGTACTGCTTATCAATGTTATACCTACCCCATCCCCCCTCAACAAAAAACCTGTTGGATTATCCTTAATGAAAAAGGAGGCTATATACTGAAAATATTTCCAAATTTTCAAATTTATTCACTAACTTCTGATAACACGGTTAAAAGCTGTCAAAGTTAAATCCTAATTAGTGTTAATTAGAATATTTATTTTCAATATACCCCTAATTAGTGTTAATCAACTTAATTTTAAAAAAATTCCACAAAAATCAAACCACCACCACCCCCAACCACAACCACTGCCACTTCCCTCACACCTAACCACCACCACACAGCCTCCTCCTGCCTCCACCCAGCCTCACCTTCCCTGACCTCTTGCTCCCACCTTAATAAAAATGCTGGGATTCATTAGCTGGTAAAACTTTATCTGCAACAGGGATTTTGGTGAGTCGTAGTGCATTTCACCAAGTCTACCCTGCCATGTGTCCTTTAGTTATCGCTATGCATAGATTTATTAATAGAAAGTGGTACCCAGTCGATAAAGCTCTTGTTATATGTACACGGTAGAGTTTGTTCGGACCACTCTGAGTTTATTGTACGCGGTGTTCACAAAATATACAGTTTTTGAAATTAATACTGCAATTAAGTAATTATTTTTCTCAGATATCAATGTCGATTACATGCGACGAAATGATAAAGAAAAGCAATATTTGCCAGAAAATTGAGAGTCCAAGTTACTATTATTTCTTTTTCTGCCTTTATGTTAGGCTTGTAAATCTTTTCTACATTATACAAGAGACCATTTTACAGACTCGAATTCGTGATATCCCAGTTATACGACCACTTTATCAGTTTGTGCTAGCACTCCCCCTTCCGTGGATGTATTTGTCTCCAGGCTAATAGTGGGACAGCAGTGGAAAGGTACTAGGCGTATGATTTTATGCTTACCAGGAGATTTTAGCAAGTAAATTAAACGAAAATCCCTCTAGCAGGCCAAATATGGGATTATTCCGATTCCCGGTAATTCAACTAATTTATATACCCTTTGATTGTTGAAGGGGGTGTAGGATTGATATAATTCAGGGATTCTAATTGGGAGCTCCAGAAAATACCTGTATTATTTATTCAAAGCTAATGGTCGGCTGCTTGTGTGTAACCACGTGACCATCTATCTATTGACTCACATTATTGTCTTATCCAGACTTTATTGTTGAGTGGTGTATTAGTTTGTTAAGTGACCGAATGAGTTGGGTCTCATTGCGGCTTGCTCACATAATGTTTTCACTTGAGTTATTTATTTTGTTAAAACTTTGTACTACTTCTGGCAATTAAAACAGTCTCCTTGATTGCTCTTCTAGGGTAATATCACAAATGTCATCAGCACAATCCAAGCCAACAAGGTCGTTGAAGATGGCATGCAGGCAGCGCAGAGCACCATGATCCGGTGAAAGGATACTAAAATTTTTTAAGCTTTTACTTTCAGTTCATCAGGAGATAGGTTTATCCAGCTACCAGATCCAAGCTAGTATTATCTCCATGGAAATTCAATAGCAAACTAGATGAAAATTTGACAGATCCCCATGTGAATTTCTTTTGTTTGAATGATTGGGACAGAATTTATGACCGATAACTTTAAGCTTATTAGGTTATGCTTGTGCCCTGAGTTCTGGTCTTCTTTTTTTTTTTTTTTCCAACCAGTTTGGTGATTAACTGATCTCAATTTCTGGGCAAATTGGAGTAATTTGGTTCAATTTTGATGCCATTTGAACGTTCAACATTAGAGGAAGCCAAGATGTTTTCAGGATCTTGGTCTTCTTGAATCGTAGTTGAATTTTTGGTACCTCGCAAAATTGCCTTCTAACTGGATTCACAGTGAGGAGCTCATCATTCAGCTATGAACAGCAACACTATCTATCGGCACTTTTCACTGTTCATAGCCTTTCTTCCTCTCATCAAGGAATCCTTCCATTCCTGGTAAAGCCGATTGCCATTAGCTTTTTGACAAGTTGAAGAATGAAAGGAAAGATGAGATTATCCAGAGTCTTACACCCGTATACTAATTTTTAGAATCCACACGTACTCCAGAGCATAAAGGTACCGAGTAGTTATTTTTTAACTTTTTCCTTGTTAATAGGCTAATATGACGTCTACAAATGCTATATATATATATACACGAGGAATATGAGTAAAATCTATATTTGTTAATTAATGGATTATCCATATAAACAATATGGAAGTTCAACTAACTAGCATTAGGTCCTTTTATAAGCGAATACAGCAGTAACTATTAAAAATTTAATAGATAAATTATAGATATTATATTAAGTGATTTAAATGATTATTTATACTCTATTATTTATTTATTAAGCCTTTAATCCTAAGTAATGAATTTAAAGATTAACCAGTCTCATAATCCACAACAGAGGCGGTGATCTCGCCCAGCGTCTATAGTGAGTATTAAATCCTGAAGCAGGACAATTTTCAGTCAGAAAGAATCAAAGTGCTGCACGGCTAACACTTAAATATCTGCATAAACCGGGGGAAAGCATGAAACGCACCTACACGACCACCCATGAATCCTTCTTCCCCCATCCAAACGGAAAATCAGCTCCTACGTCCAGTTTCCTAGAAAACTACACAAATTTTAAGCAGAAAGACAATCCTAATTTACAACTGAGCAAGCCCCCGTGAAATCTCCATGGTCTCTGTGAGAATGGGCTTTGCCCTTCTTTTCTCTTCATCCTCCTCTTCGTCCATCTCAAAGCACGAAGCAATCTTCCCAACTTCGTGGTTCTGTGAGATCATATCCATTGATGTAGCCAGGAATTTCCTCCCACTCCTGAACTTAAGGCGCACAGCAGGCCTCGTGCCCGAAATATTATTATTATTATTATTATTGTTATTATTATTATTATTCTTCCCCCCTACAGATTCAAACAAGCTGCTCCTACCTGTCTCAACACCTGGGCCAAATGTTTCCATTGCCAAAGCACGATTAACTACGACAGCTTTCTCGGATAGCTTAGAAGGAAGAACAACAGGAGATACCTCCTTTTCTCCGAATTGCAGAGGAGGAGAGAGAAATGGGTTAATTTCAGATGCTCTTCTGGCCTTGAAAGCAACTCCACTATCAGTAGCTAAACCTGCTCCTTCCCCATAATTAGGTTCAGGCCGCTGCACCATATTCATCGAAGAAAGCCCTTCCTTCCTCTGTTCCCTCACCAGCTCGACCCCATATTCGCTCTCTTTCTCGATGGCACAAGCTGAGTGCCTATACGTGATTGGATCTGGAAATGCTGGCAACCATGCCGGAATATGCTCCCCCGGAGGCTCTTCTCCGATATCAATAAAAGTAGGTGGCAGCTTACGTTCCCTAAGAACCGGAAAACTCGGAAGAGAATAGGCAAATGGGAGATCCTCAGACAAGCTAATATACTGGCGGATCTCGCTAACGGTGTTCGAGGCAGCAAGGGACCGATGCATATCGGAAGCACCGGAAAATCCCCGCGTCAAATTCAAATCCTCCAGCCCATGAATCAAATCAAAAGCATTACTCTCTGTCCTACCAGCTAAACTAGCATAAAAATGCGCCGTCTTTCCTATTTCCCTAATGTATCGAACCGCTATATCAGCTAAAGTTTCTAGCGAAGATTGCTGAAAGCTCTGAAAACCCTCGTTCTCGCATATCTGTGCTACGGCAATCCTTGCGGTGGCCCGGACGAATTCATCATTTCGTGATTGATTCGTTGTCTTCTGCCCACCTCCATCGCTCATATTCAAAAGCTAACTCACATCATTTCATCCAGTGATACACATTAGGAACCACAATTACTTCGAATTAATCTCGTGAACTTTGGATTATTCCTCCGATAAGTCGCTTTTTGAAGAATGATTGTGAACGTGAATAGTCCTGGGATGACGAGCAGCGAATTCTAGGGTTTTCAAAGCAGTTTAGGAGCTCGAATTGCTGATAATGGAGCAAGCCGAGAGAGAGAGAGAGAGAGAGAGAGAGAGGAATCGTTAATTAGACGGAAGCTCTTGGGACATGAAATGAAATACAGACTGATGACGTGTTTTGTTAATTTACTTTCAAAAATTAATTCTCTATTATTATTATTATTATTAGT
>JAODPA010066776.1:0-10805 GCA_025585075.1 Nepenthes mirabilis
ACATCAGATTTTCAGAAGTCTTAGGGTTCAAAAACATAAGTCCAATATTTATATTGGAGCCAAAAATCGCGTTCAAAAATCTGCCCGTTGGGCCGCCGCTCGAGCGGGGCTCGAGCGCGCGGCGAGCGGCCATTGGGCGAGCATCGAGCGGCTATGTTCTGGTTTATCGGCTCGAGCGGCTAGTGAGCTAGCATCGAGCGGCCCCATTCTGGATTAAGAGCTCGAGCGGCAAGCGGGCACCAGGCGAGCGGGCGGCCCTTGGACGGTGCTCGAGCGAGTGGAGGGAGGACCAATGAATTTTAATGAATTTTAAAACCGACAACCCACAACCCGACATCAATAAAATAATACATATGGTCACGGAATATGCCAATAAGACAAATGTCTCTAACAAAAACCAAAAGACATTCTTTGAGCTTCATGATCTAAAGAATTTTCTCACCATTTTTCTTTTACTTTTTCACTTCAAACTTCCATCCTTCTACCTGCGTTGGAGACGTTGGTTCGTGAAGAAGGAGATCCGATCATTGTTGGCAATTCAAGTGGCACGAGAGGGAAGAGTGGCTTGAAGACCGGAAGGTGTCCGGTTCCGTTGCCGCGGGCAAATCCAAGGAGTTCCTTGGTAGGGATCACGTGTCGGGAGTAAGTCGGCTAGGTTAGCGCGTCGTTACCACCCGGGCTGTAAGTTGATTTTCATAGTGCATTGCTTCCATGACCGTTGAAACCCGGAGTGTTTTTCTCGATATCGTCGGTATCGAGTTTTCACTTCGTCACCAAAAATCGGGTCTGTATTATTGTTGTTCATTATTATATACATATTGTGAATGCTTATTAGTTGCTTATACATCTAGAGTTAAATATCCCTTACGTGTATCGGATATTAATTTAATTAATTTATTTTGTTGCTTCCGCTATACTTGCAACGGGGTCGAAACACGTAAGCACCGAAACGTGCTTAAAATGTAATTGATTTATGTCTATTTTTTTGATGATTTTTAACTATTAGCATTAAGTGTAAAAGCTAAACAACTTCTGGAGATAAACAATGAAGCTTTTAGTCAAATTAGCATAAACCTCTTATCACTGAAGGTGAATGTCTCAATCAACTAAATGTAATGAGGTGGTCTAAATCATTCTTTCTTAAAATAAATCAATACATGGAAGCAAACTGCATATGCATTATGATCTAGTGCCTTGTTAAGGTCTCATGCCCTTAGCCTTGTCCTTTCCACTTGGCCTAGTGCCTTACTGCCATGAATGATCTCAATCCTTTCTTTTATGTGACTTATATGAAGTGGTAGCTCTTGTTTATATCCGATGCACGTCAATTCAACGAATTATTTTTTGATATACTAATAAAAGATGATATCGATCTGTTCCATCATATATGAAATAATATTGATCGTGTTCATGTTATATATATAAATGTTCTCAATATGCCTTTTTTCTTAATTTCTTAGAACCATTTTTATATAATCTGCTGAAATTCATACAGTTCATTAGATATAACGGGTAGAATAAGACAGATGAGAGGAGATCCTGTTTTTGTCGATCAGGAACTCACATATAATATTTTGTCTTGTACAACTCAAATAACTCCATATTTTTGTTATTATTTTTTACTGTAGCGTTTGCATTGATCACCTGTCTTACTTTGTCACATGAGCCAAGTGATGCCGCCAAAAATGAAGCTTTTTTAATACTAGGATAAATGCTATCATTTCAATTTGCCATTTTTTATATCAAAATATGATTACTATATTGTGTCATTTTAATTATTTTAAACTATCAAGCTAACTTTTCAATGTTACATAATGAGCTATTGAGGTTGAAAAATAAGTATTAGGTAAAATGTCTTGTTGAGATTTTTGGTGTTAATTTAGAATATCTAGAATTTTTTTTTTCAAAAAAAAATTACAAGGTAAAAAATAAAAAATAAAAAGAACTGTTGCTTCTTCCTACTGCCTCGACGACTGCCATCATCACCCATGTCCCTAACCGCCATCACCACCCTCATTTTTTCCCCAATCTCCTGCAACTGGTGGTGGCCACCCCCACATCTGGTGACGCTAGATTTCCCTTCTCATGGGTGACTATGGCGTTGCATCATCCATGCCATTGAAGCTGCCTCCATGTGGGTGGCAGTCAAAGAAAATATAAATTTCTTGCCCACCATAGATTTGAAGTTAATTGCCTGAAAATGGAGCCCAAAGGTATAAATATTTGTTTTTTGGATACAAAGGAAAAGGTGAAATTGATTCATGATGGGTAACAAAAACAAAGAGAGCAATGTGAAAGGAAATAGTACACCGAGGTTGTCATTTTGAGTCTAATATTTATTTGCATTCTAACATTCCTATTTTTTGTATGTATCAAAATATATCACGATGTTTCCTTGTCGAATTGGGGTTTAGAGAAATCACGAGCCGATAAGTTGAGTCTTGAACTCGAGAACTCAAATGCAGAGGCGTGATACTACAAATTTATTAAGAGTAACTGATAGCTTTTTCTTTATTTGCGTATGATCATTTTATGAAGAATCAGTTTATCAAGATCCTATTTTAAAAAATGTGCAAATTTTACATGGCGAGGTTTAGAAACATAGGAAGGGGCTTCTAATCTTAGTTTTTGAATTTGTATTAGATTTGTGTATAGAACAATGAAACTCTCAAAAAATATTTGTATGATGAATAATTTGTCTTTGTTATGACATGTTTATCCTCTCCCTCTCTCTATCCCATTCTCTCTCTATGTGCCTCACCGACCTCCATAAACTTAATGTAGTTTTGTTGTAACTAGTGCAATAGAAAAGCAACAAATATATTTTATCTTATTTTGTATTCTTTTAGTAGCCCAATGCACTATGGGTGAATAGAGAATAGATGAATTATTCATTTATTATTTTCAAGTCTCTTTTATAAATACATCTATTTATTTACTTATTTATTTCTTTTCAAATACAAATGTTAAAGTCATATATAGAAATTCTATTTTTTACTTGTGATCTATAATATGGTTAAGAAAGAATATATTTAAACTATTAAAACAAATTTTTTCTAACCTATAAAAAAGGCCTTGATTGTTCAACGTCAAACTCATTCATTTATTTTGGGATATAATTGATTTGACGTCAAACTCAACAATATGGGAATGTTTTCATATTTGATCAATCATCACAATGTGTTCATTCATCAAGACATTGACAAATTCCATCCCATTCAATAAGGATCAGGAGGCCAGCCGTCGCTTCATTAATTGGCACTTTTTATTAACTTTAATTATAAGGGAACACACTAAGATCAAAACCTAGACAATCAGACCTAATTTTAGTAGCTCATATGTAACAATAGAAAAGGTTCAGAGAGAGAGAGAATCGACATCTAAACCCATAATTATATCCTAAGCTAAACTCATACATTTGAAAAAACACAAAATTGTCATAGAATTTGAGGCTGTTTTATATCCCCTTTTTACCAGCCAACTACCAATGTTATAGTGATTTCATTAACTAATTCAGCTTTGCTTAAGACAGAACCTACTTGCCACAAATTTTTGGGTATGAAAAAGCCAGGCTGCTTCGGATGAGACAATTCACAATTGCTACTCAACATAACAATTACAGCTGACATGCTCGGCCGATCTTCTGAAAATTGTTGCACACACAATAAATGGATTGCAATATTTGAGATGTGTTGTTTAAGAGGTTTATTGATGGATCAACCAACTTCAACGATTCACCTTCCTTGTAAAGTCTCTATAACGTCCCCGACGCATCCGCACTGTGGATATTGTCCGCTTTGGGCTGGGGGAACTTACGGCGTCCCAGGCCAACACGCAGCCCGCACGGTTTTGTTCCTGACAGACGGCCCAGCCGCCCCCAAAACGCGTCCACACGGGGAAACACTTTCCCCACCCATCAGAGTGCCACAGCAGAAGCGTGTAGATATTGTCCTCTTTAGCCTGGGGACCTTCACGGCGTCCAACCACACGCAGGCCTCAAGGTTTTCCCCTGGCAAACCCCCCATGGGCTCCCAAAGGGCGTCCACAATGGAAGAGGTATCCACACCCTTTATAAGGCACGTTTCGTTCACCTCCCCATCCGATGTGGGACTCTACAGTCCACCCCCCTTAGGGACCCAACGTCCACGCTGGCACACCGGACCGGATTCCGGCTCTGATACCATTTGTAACATCCCCGGCGCATCCGCACTGTGGATATTGTCCGCTTTGGGTTGTGAGAACTAAGGCGTCCCAGGCCAACACGCAGCCCGCACGGTTTTGTTCCTGGCAGACGGCCCAGCCGCCCCCAAAACGCGTCCACACGGGGAAACACTTTCCCCACCCATCAGAGTGCCACAGCAGCAGTGTGTAGATATTGTCCTTTTTAGCTTGGGGACCTTCACGGCGTCCAACCACACGCAGGCCTCAAGGTTTTTCCCTGACAAACTCCCCACGGGCTCCCAGAGCGCGTCCACAATGGAAGAGGTATCCACGCCCTTTATAAGGCACGCTTCGTTCACCTCCCCATCCGATGTGGGACTCTACAGTCTCCATGCCTAGTCATTTTAAATAGTCGTTTATTAGCACTATATATAGCTCCCCTGACCAATAGTCGTTTATTAGCACTATATATAGCTCCCCTGACCAATGATTACTTAAAAGACTAATACCCTGAAAGAGAAAGTCCTATATTGCAAGTTCCAGCACTTTAGATGGCCAATAATATTAAAAAAATAAAGGTGTCAAAATTTTTATTATTAATGTTACTTATAATAAAACAGTTTTCGTCCTAATAATACAAATGAGTTGAATGCATAATATTTTTAGCATATAACAATGCCATTGTTTAACTGTATTTATACTAACAAAATCAAACTGTAATGTTAAACAAAAATAAAATTATCTAGTAATTAATAATTATTTTTTATAGTAAAAAAAACTTGAAATATTTACAATATGGAATTTTTTCTCTCATGTTCTCTTCTATTATGTCCAAAAATGAATCAAGAATATAGTTTTTATAGTGTAAAATGAAAAGGCACGCCTATTCTAAGTGTTTGTGTCAATTCGCATCGCTTTTAATTAATCATATATGTTAGAGACATTTGTCTAATTGGCATATTTCGTGACCATATGTATTATTGTGTCGATGTCAGGTTGTGGGTTGTCGGGTTAAAGTCTGTTCTGTCCGTTCCGCCCTCTAGTCGCTCGAGCCGTCCGATGCCCCCGCGCTAACCTAGTGCTGATACCCGCTCGAGCCGAAAATCCAGAAGGGTGCCCGCTCGCTACTCGCCTTCTGGCCGCTCGAGCTCCCGCAGAGTTTCTCACGAAACCTTACGTCCGCTCGAACGCCGGTGCAACGGGCAAAATTTTTGAACGATTTTTTACACCCTCTATAAATACTAGGCTTAAATTTTTGGAACCATAATCACCATTGACTGAATATTTTTGGAACCTCTATAAATACTAAATTTTTACACCCGCAGAGCTTCTAATGCTCCATTGTTCCTACTTCTCTTGAGAAAACTTAACATTACAAGATTGCTCTTCATGCTCATATAAGTTTTCCCACCAACTTTCTTTCACCATTGAAACATGGCCTTCTACCTTCGTTTGGAGACGTTGGTTCGTGAAGAATGAGACTTAATCGTGATTGGCAATTCAAGTGGTTCGAGGAAAGATTGACGTGAAGACCGAAAGGTGTCCGGTTCCGTTACCGCGGGCAAATCTAAGGAGTTCCTTGGTAGGGATCACGTGACCGGAGTAAGTCGGCTAAGTTAGCGCGCCGTTACCACCCAATCTGTAAGTTAATTTTTATAGTGCATTGCTTCCCTGGCCGTTGAAACCCGAAGTATTTTTCTCGATTACCGTGGGTATCAAGTTTTCACTTCATCACCAAAAATCGCGTCTTTATCATTATTGTTCATCGTTGTTTATATTGTGCATACTTATTATCTCGTTAGCATCTAGTTCTAAATATCCTTTACGTGTATCGGATATTTGTTATTACATATACTACTTTCGCTATACTTTTAACGGGGTCGAAAATTGATTGTTCACGTTAGTACCAAAAAGTATTTTTTCAATTGATATCAGAGACTTATCCCGATCCGCGACCCCCGATCTAGATGTATACGAGTAGATCACTCTCCGTCCCTCCCTTCTTTGATGGGAGTAACTATGCCTATTGGAAGGTTCGGATGAGAGCCTTCCTAAAATCTCTAGATAAGCGTATTTGGGCAAGTACCCAAATTGGGTGGACTCCACCCACTAGTTCCAGTGGTAATGAACCAAAAATCTTATCTTCATGGACCAAAGAGGAACTTGATACATGTAATTGGAATACTAAGGGGCTACATGCTATTTTTATGGCTGTATCTCCCGATAAATTTAAACGAATTTCAATGTGTGAGAGTTCTAAAGATACGTGAGACATCTTAGAAATTACTCATGAAGGCACGAAACTTGTTAAAAATTTAAAATTGTAAATGCTCACCACTAGATTCGAAGAAATAAAAATGAAAGATGATGAGACCTTTGATGAGTTCTATACTCAATTAAATGATATTGTGAACTCCATATTTAATTTTAGAGAACGAATCCGTGAGAACAAAATTGTTAGAAAAGTTCTTAGGTCACTTCCTGAACGATTCAGACCTAAAGTCATTGCTATTGAAGAAAGCAAAGACCTTGATAAAATGAAGATCGAAGAACTTGTAGGATCCCTACAAACTTATGAGCACACCTTGCCACAGTCAAGGAAAAACAAATCACTTGCTCTAAAATCAAGTAGGGAAGAGCGAAATTGGGATTCCGATGAAGAATCGTGTAGTGATAACGATTTTTCATTATTTGTTAAGAATTTTAAAAAATTTCTAAAGAAAAATAACTCTTCTTCAGAAAAATTAGATGTGAATTTAAAACGATCACATAAATTTGAGAAGAAAGACCAACGTGATAATAAGGACTCCAAATCGAAAACTACCCAAGGAGTTTAATGCCATAAGTGTAAAGGTTTTGGTCACTATCGTGCTGAATGCCCAAATTTCAAACGCCAACAAGGTCAAGTATTTAAAGCTAATGTGACTTTAAGTGATGATGATGAAAATGAGGTTAAAAAATGCTCTGAAGATGGTCCTGTCAAGTACATGGCTTTTATGACTTCAATGTGTGACAATACTGTAGAGAATATTAATCAATCTGATGACTCTGAGGTCGAGTCAAAAGCTGAATTTGATGGCCTTCAAAAAGCATATAATAAACTGTTTAGGGAATGTTTGAAAGTAAAGAAATTAAATAGAACCCTAAACGGTAGAATCATAGATTTGGAAAAATGAAACGTATCTCTACAATCCGAGTTAGATTCTAAAACCCAAGAAATTGAGAATCTGAAAGTCTCATTTACTAAGAAAATAACAACTTTAGAATCTGAACTTGAGGCCTCTCGAAAAGATTTGAAACAATTCTTAAATGGGTCTATAAAATTAGATCATATGCTCGGGTTGGAAAAAATTGGTGGAAATAAACAGGGTTTGGGGTATGCTGCGAATTTTGTCCAAAATGACGTGAAATCTAAAATTGTGTTTATTCCCGCCATGAAAATTCCACACAAACACGCCTACACACCCAAAGTCATCAAGGTCGTGCCTCAACGTGTGGAGAAAAAATCTTGCTCAATGTATTTGCCTAATCTACGTAATTACAAGGCTATGAACAATTCTTCCATCCCTAAGTTTGTGCCTACCTATCATGCATATGGGAAAGTTGGTCACATTCGTCTACGGTGCTACACCATGAATCTTTTGCACAACCAAAGACCAGCGCTAAATATAAATAAACTTGTTGATCACCTTCAACATTTGGATGCACAAGTTAAAAGGTTGAATGCAAAAGTTTATTCAATGAGACAAGTCTGGGTTAAGAAAAGTAAGCTACATTACCCCTTGACCATTTGTGACAAAAAGGGGGAGACTTGATTCACTTTGATAGGGGGAGCTTAGGGGAGACGGAGCGAAGCCTGATTATTTTGGGGGAGTTTTTGTTATTTTCATGTTATTTCAGGTTATTATTACTGTTAGGGGGAGTATTGATTATTTTCGTTAGGGGGAGAATTGTTGTATGTTATTTCTGCTACATCTCAGTAATGTTTGTCTCTCATACTTATGTACCATGCATGCTGTTATATTGTTATTATCTTTTGCTTTATTGGTACTAATCTTACTTAACCAGGAAACTGAAGTTACACAGGCAGTCAACGCAAGTTTTCATCATATCGCCTCAGTAGTTCTCGTATAGCTATTTATATTTTTTTATGTCTCTTATGTATCACTAGGCGTAGATTTTTATGTACACGGGTTTTATCTCGGTGGTGTCTGAACCGGTGATTCACTTGTATTTTTTTATTTTATGAGTTTTGTTACGGAATTGCCAAAGGGAGAGATTGTTAGAGATATTTGTCTAATTTGTATATTTCATGACCATATGTATTATTGTATTGATGTCGGGTTGTGGGTTGTCGGGTTAAAGTCCGTTCTGTCCGTTTCGCCCTCTAGTCGCTCGAGCCGTCCGATGCCCCCGCGCTCGCCTGGTGCTCTACACCCGCTCGAGCCGAAAATCCAGTAGGTACCCGGCTCGCCAGGCGCTCGATACCCGCTCGAGCCGAAAATCCAGAATGGTGCCCGCTCGCTGCTCGCCTTCTGGCCGCTCGAGCTCCGCTTAAGCGCCAGTGCAACGAGCAAAATTTTTGAACGATTTTTTGCACCCTCTATAAATATTAGGCTTAAGTTTTTTGAATCCTAATCACCATTGACTGAATATTTTCGTACCTCCTTGGAGAAGAAAGCTTCTAATGCTCCATTGTTCCTACTTCTCTTGAGAAAACTTAACATTACAAGATTGCTCTTCATGCTCATATAAGTTTTCTCACCAACTTTCTTTCACCATTGAAACATTACATTCTACCTTCGTTTGGAAACATTGGTTCGTGAGGAAGGAGACTTGATCGTGATCGGCAATTCAATTAGTTCGAGGGAAGATTGACGTGAAGACCGGAAGGTGTCCGGTTCCGTTGCCGCAGGCAAATCTGAGGAATTCCTTGGTAGGGATCACGTGACCGGAGTAAGTCGGCTAAGTTTGCGCGTCGTTATCACCCGATCTGTAAGTTGATTTTCATAGTGCATTGCTTCCCTGGCCGTTAAAGCCCGGAGTATTTTTCTCGATTTCCGCGGGTATCGAGTTTTTACTTTGTCACCAAAAATCGCATCTTTATCATTATTGTTCATCGTTGTTTATATTGTGCATGCTTGTTATCTCGTTAGCATCTAATTTTAAATATCCTTTACGTGTATCGAATATTTATTATTACATATACTTTTAACGGGGTCGAAACTTGATTGTTCACGTTAGCACCAAAAAGTACTTTTTCAATATATATTCAAAACGCTTCTGAAATGACACGCCTGTTCAAAATAATCTCCTTTCAAAAAGCAAATCAATTTGAACAATCATATCTATTTGAACAATCACACATGTTCAACACATTCCTCCTATTTTGAAAATGCCGAACAAAGAAGGTACTAAATAAAGTTGGTATGATCAATATTTTGAAAACATTGAATGATCCGAAAAAGAAGGTTATGGTAGCATGAGATGGTATGATCAAGAATTGAGATTACAAAAATATTGAGGAAGCAAGAGTTAAAAGATTCATTTGTAACTTTGGCAAACTAAAAAAATTGTTCTTTGAGCTTAAATAAAATTCTGTAACCAAAAGAAAAGTTCTAAGAGGTAGCCACCTAACCAGTCCGTGGTCAAATGAAAATTATTAGGTAGCACCTACAATTGAGAGATCCTATGAATATATCATCGTAAGAAAAAAAAAAAAAAAGCTAGGTCTGCCTTGCATCATAATAATTTGAAAAAAATATTGTCCCTAGACACTTTTTAATATTGTATCTTACTGTAGAAGCAAATTGCAATGTTGTGAGGTGCTGAAACAAAAGTCACTAATTAAGGATGATACTTGCAAAAATGGAAAAAGGAAAAGGAAAAAGTATGAGATCATAAAAGATATGGTTGTTCTTAATTTATTAGAGACAAAGGAGTTTGAAATCTAATAATGTTTAAAAAATCATAATACCAATGTCTAAAATAGTAAACTAAATACCTACTATAGACCAAACAAATCAGAATAATAGGAAGCATAAAACATCTATTCTAGTTCTACAATCAATTATAGTTTCAAAATTGATGCCTACATTATATTGTGATGATAAATCATAAGTAATATTCAAATCCATCTGTGGTTGATGCCTAGATAGCATCATGATCATGTTTTTATTTGAAACTTGAGTTCATCTAATGAGGTTCGTAGCAAGTTATCGTAGCACCACAAGTAAACATAGAGATCTTGAGAGAAGTTGATGAGAGTATCCACGAAGTTAGAGAAGGCAGGTTTTTGAGGGAAGGGATAGATGGAAGGAAAGAATGCTAGATCAACCAAAGTAATCATGTGTAAGTGAACAACAGAGTTTTTGTGGGTTTTTTCTAGTATATGCCATCTTGCCTAAGACAATTTGCACATACTTAGTCCGTTGCTTGTAATAATAATATTGTCACGAATCCGAACCAAGCAGGTCAATTTAAATGACTAATTATAATTTCTGTAATCTAAAATCCCAATTAAAATTTAAAGCCAATAATACCAAGTCCCAGAATTCGGGTGTGACAAACCAAATATACTTAATAAAATTAAAATCCTCACAGGACCTCATCGAACAACCGTCCGAACAATATAAATACGACCT
>JAODPA010066777.1:0-10804 GCA_025585075.1 Nepenthes mirabilis
TACAATGAAAGAAACCAAAAAATAGATTCATTTTTTACTAAAAAAAAATATATTATGATGGGACGCCAGTAACAGGCTAGCCCACAAAGTAGGAAGCAGCCCAAATTCTCAACGTTCTATTTCTGATTGGACGGTTAACGCTATCATTGACCGGACGAAAAGCAAATGAGCTAATAAAGGCCCAAGATTAGAACAACCCATTTGAACCCAAAAATGTCAACGCTTTCGTTGATCGAAAAAGCGGCCAATAGACCGACCGAGACCCAGGACGCATGCGACCCAAGCCTAGATTGGTCAACGTGTCCATTCTCAAGCCACAACGGTCATCTGTCATAATTTTTTACATCTCTAAAGAGGGCAATCTTCACCATAATGGTCACCTTCAAAATCAAAGCACATCTCGGGAGGAAAACGCTAGAATCTATGCACGGCCTGCTGGAAACCCTAACAATTACAAAATGCAAAAGGAAAGAGATCAGCCTCTTTGACCGTTACAGCCAGAAAGATACTCACGCCTACGTAGGAAAGGCAATGATCACCAACAGAGCGCGAGCATCATGCCCTCTACATAAGGAAGGCATCTCGTGGCCATGGCTATAAAAGGCCATGAGAGTTGACGCTTTCAATCACGCCTCCTCATGCCCACAAAAGCCCTTAAGTAATTACAAAACTCTCAAAAACTCTCCTACTTTCTCGAGCATCCTACGCTCACACTCTCTCTACTATTGGTTCCCAACAAACTCAATACTTTGAGAAACTCCTCATCACGAACAATTACAAAAGTCACTCATCCTACGAGTGTACTCCCACTTACAAACACACTCATTACATCCATTTCTGCATCCCTCGCATCCACCGTCTAATTTCAGAAGGCTGATTACTGACTTGAGTATCGAAATATTTTTGGTGGGATCAAATTTTACCGTTACCTGACCTCTTGTTTGAAATTGTGGTGTGCAAGATCTAAAATTAAACGAATAAAAATCGAAACCATACGGATTACTTGATCCAAATCTATTTAAATTTGGATTCAGGACGCATCATTGAAGCCATTTGTGGGAAGCTAACAAAAACCTAACCACTTTCATCTTCACAACCACTCTCATCTTCCAAGTCAGTCCTATCAATCAAAATGGTAAACACCAGAGCCCAAGCTAGTGTTCTTGCTAGAGATGTTGCTTCCCCTGACCAAGACCACTCTGTTGGTAACCTAGTCGGAGGAGCACCCGCACTATTTTTCCAAAACTTGACGGAACAAATGAGTAATATAAATAAAATACTTCAGATGCTCTACACCCACCAGGACAATAAGAAGCAAGGGGCTCCACCCTCCTCAATTCCAATTTCGGCCTCCTGTAGAGGAGGCCGGAGGAAGAAAAGTCGGCCAAGAAGGTTAAGAGGCAAATAACTCTCGTGCTTCGGAGGCCTTTTACGCCCAAAGCCATCCAAGGCTTGGGGGGAGCTTAGGCCACAGGACTCAAGATGAGAATCCAGAAAGGAGAAACCCTTGATATACTCAGGACGAGCCACGGCCTCAGGCTCAGGAGGGAGCCTCTTGGAACGACCTATCCATCAATGGCAGTGGTCGGCTGGCTACACACTGCACTGCTGAAAGAATAAAATTTAGGACTTATATCAATTTTAAGAGATCTGGGAAAGCCTCCTAAGTGGAGGAAAAATTCAAGAAGATCTAGAACCCTGTGTTTAAGGATGATGACAAGCACGCCGTTGATCTGGAGAGATCTCCATTCACCGCAAAGATCTTAAACCATCCATTGCCGGCCAAATTTAAAATACCAGCACTTGATTCTTTTGATGGGAGCATCGATTCCATGAATCATTTGGATGGCTTCCGCACCCATATGAGTCTCCAGGGCCTGGAGGATTCGGCAATGTGCTGGTACTTCCTTATTATTTTGAAGGGAGATGACCGAATCCGATTCCACTGGCTTCCATCGAACTCAATCCGGAGCTTTTGTGGGCTCACTGATCTCTTCTTAACTTAGTACACTTCCAATCGTCGAGAAGAGAAGTAGCCATAGTATCTTTCCCCCATCAAGCAGAGATAGGGAGAGAACCTGAGGAATTTCCTAGAGCGCTTCTCAGCAAAGGCCAAAAGGATTCTCGGGCTCATAGAGGAGATAAAACCTGGTAGTTTCATCTCTGATTCGATGCACGAAGACTTTTTTGGCACCTTACTCACAAGAACCCGTAGACCTTTCGAGAAGTGAAATCTAGCATCAGGGCCTATGAAAACGCCGAAGAGGCTAACGAGGCGAAGCATCATGAGAGGACCGACCAGCATCGCTCTTTCCCAGCCAAGGGAAAGAGGAAGAATGGTGGCGGCGACAATCTCCACCGGACGCAGCATAGGACCGGAGTGCTGGACTGTAAGGAGTACAAGCCGATCAACCTGACTTCTCCCAATGACACACAGGCCAACGTCCTCATGCAGATTCGTGGTGAAAAATTCCTCAGATGGCTAAAACCATTGAAGAATATGAAAGGAGGAAATCTAGCTAAGTATTGCGATTTTCATCAATCTCCGGGACACACCACGGAGGATTACAAGATGCTCCAATGGAAGATTGAGGAGCTCATCTGCAGGGGCCATCTCATTAGGTTCATCAGGAACCCTGGACAGAGTTTTGGCACCTTAGTCGGGAAAAAACTAGATTCATCCCAGCCACAGAATTGGATTGCGATTGGAGTGATCAATATGATCACGCCCCCGTCGGCTAAGACCCAAGCAGATCACAAGGAGTAGCAAGTTGGGCAAAAGAAGCAGAGAGTGGAAGATAATGTCATTAGCTTTAGTGATAGTGACATGAATCATATAATTTACCCACACGTTGATCCCCTTATTATACTTGCACTCGTTTCAGACAGTACCGTGGACTACCACTTGAAACGAGTTTTCATTGATAATGAAAATTTCAAGGATTTACTTTATCTCAATACCTTATTTAGATTTAGAATAAAAAAGAATCAACTAAACCTATCGAAGGGCTACTGTAAGGCCTAGGCAACAAGCCTGTGGCTGTCCAATGAACGATACAGTTAGAGATCACCCTGGGCACGTATCCTAGGACAACGAGCCATATACTCATCTTTCTGGTCGTTGACCTACCTTTTGTATACAATGCTATCCTAAGTTGGCCGTGCCTAACAACATTCGAAGCCGTTACCTCAATACCGAATCTAAAAATAAAGTTTTTAACAGCATACGGTATCGGTGAAGTGTTGGATGAATAAGTAATTGGACAGACATGTTACATGTCCCATATTGCACCAAGTAGCAGCGGATGGCTTACAAGGGAACTGGACCATCGAGACGAAGCAACCTTACCACAGGTGCAGGCCGACGAGACAACCGACCTAGTTCCACTGAATCCAGAGGACCCGGAGAAGTGTGTAAATATCGGTGGCTCACTCGCTAAACCCTTGTGTGACGAGCTGATAACTTTCTTGAGATAGAACGCTGATATCTTTGCGTAGATACCCGTTGATATGTCTAAGATTTCAACCGGTGTAATGGTTCATAAGTTGGGTCTCAATCCCAATCGTAAGCCTATTAGGCAGAAGCGGAGGAATGACTTCGAGGAGAAACTCATAGCAATTCGGGAAGAAGTGAAGAAATTTCTAGACGCTGGCTTCATTAGAAAAGTCCAATATCCAAATTGGCTCTTCAATATCGTCCTAATAAAGAAAAGCAATGGAAAATGGCGGATGTCATCGGCTTTACTGACATCAATAAAGTCTACCTAAAAGACAGCTTCCCTTTATCTAGGATCAACTTATTGGTGGACTCAACTTCTGGACACGAGTTATTGAGCTTCATGGATGCGCACTCGAGCTCAATTAGATTCGAATGAGCCCAGTGGACGAGGAGTACACATCGTTCATAATCAACAAAGGCACCTATTGCTATAAGGTCACGCCTTTCGATTTAAAAAACGCAGGTGCCACTTATCAGAGGCTCGTGAATAAGATGTTCAAAAAATAGATCTGTCACAATATGGAGGTGTATGTCGACGACATGCTCGTCAAGAGTAAGACCACTAGCGACCATATTCACGACCTGGTTGAGTCCTTCGAGGTACTCCGTACACACCAGATGAAGTTGAATCATTCAAAGTGTGTCTTCGGAATGTCCTCGGGGAAGTTCATGGATTTCATCGTCTCTCAGTAAGGGATTAAAATAAACCCAGAGAAGATCAAAACCCTCACGGACATGTCTCTGCTGCAGAGCGTCAAAGATATCTAGAGGCTAACCGAATAATTAGCTGCATTGTCCCTCTTCTTGGCAAAATCGGGGACAAGTATCAATATTTTTTCAAGGCTCTGAGGGAGATTAAAGCAAACGGTTTCCAGTAGACTACGGAGTGTCAGGCAGCCTTCGATGAGTTAAAGTAGTACTTAGCTAGTCCATTGTTGCCAACGTTACCCAGGGATGGAGAAGAGCTGTACCTCTACTTGACAGTATCAAAGAAAGCTCTCAGCTCCGTTCTTATATGTCAGGACTCTGACTCTCAGCGGTTGGTCTACTATGTGAGCAAAACGTTTATTGGCGTAGAGATGTGCTACCCGCGGGCTAAGAAGTTGACTTTGGCACTTGTCTTCTCAGCTCAAAAGCTGAGACCATATTTTCAAGATTATCGCATGGTTGTCCTGACCAATTAGCTATTGAAGGGTATCCTTCAAAAATTTAATATTTTTAGATGGCTGGTTAAGTGGGCCATCAAGTTGGGAGAGTTCGACATTGAATTTCGACCCACGCTAACCATCAAGGGACTCATTTTGGCAGACTTCATCATCGAGACCACGACTCCAATCGTTGATGAGCACCCCACTGAGAGCACGGGTCACCACCTAGAAAATTCAGAATTGGTTCTCAATGTGGACGGTTCGTCTACGAACTCGGGCAGCGGTGCTGAAGTGGTTCTAAGGATCCCAGACGGGTTTGAAGTGAAGTATTCCCTTAAACTCAATTTTTCGGCCACCAACAACGTTATCAAATATGAAACCCTGTTATCCGAATTATGACTAGCCAAAGAGCATTCAACTAGACGGCTAACTGTCTAGAGCGACTCAGAGTTAGTCGTTAACCAAGTCAATGGGAGTTTCGAGGCGTATAAACTTCTCTTGGCCAAATACCTAGTGAAGGCGAAGGATACAATCCAGAGATTTAACAAGTTGAACTTGGTCCACGTTCCCAGAATTGATAACTAGAAGGCCGATGAATTTGCTAGAGCAACAGCGGCAAAAAACCCATAACAGTACTCAAGAAAGATGAGGGAAGTCTTGAACACTCCCAGTATAAAGAAAAAGGAAGTGATGCAAGTCTCCGACATCGAAAGCTGGATGACACCTACTGGAGATATCTGGCAAACGGAGTACGACTAGAGAACGCAAATGAGGCCAAACGGATTAAGAAGATGGCCAGCTAGTACACCATAGTCAATGGACAGCTCTATCGCCGTGGATACTCGACTTCATACCTCCAGTGTCTTACTCCCGATGAGGCCAACTACACCTTGAGCGAAGTCCACTTCAGGATATGTGGGCCACACATTGACAACAAGAATTTAGTATTCAAAATTATGTACCAAGGATATTACTGGCTTATAATAAAGAAGGATCCCTTAGAGTTTATGAAGAAGTGGGAGAATTGCCAAGTCCATAGCAATCTTCACCACCATCCGCTCGCGGAGCTGAGATCCCTCAAAGTTCCTGGGCTTTTCGCGCAATGAGGGCTCAATATTTTTGGCCGATTTCCCATCGTGATCGGGTAAAGAAAGTTCATCATCGCGGGTATTGTCTACTTTACTAAATGGGTTGAAGCCGCCTCGTTGGCTAAGATCACCAAGCACAATACTTTAGAAATCGACTGCCAAAGTATAGAAAGCAGATTTGGCATTCCCGAGGTCATCGTGACCGACAACAAAACTCAATTCTCAAGAAAGCATTTCACCAAATATTACATCAGTCTTGACATCAGATTGATCCATACTTCGGCACAATGCCCCCAATAAACGAATAGGTGGAGGTCACTAATCGTACGCTACTCTACGGTTTAAAGATTAAGCTGGAGGATGCAAGGGACTCCTGAGTCGAGGGGCTATCCTCCGTCCTATGGTCATTCTGGACGACTCCTAAGGAACCAACTCACAAGATACCCTTCAACCTCTACTACGGGACTCAAACAGTAATTTTAATTGAGATCAGGCTCCCAAGTCTTAGGATTGAAGCCTTCGATTTGCTTGATAACTCCCAGAAGATTAGGAAACACCTAGACTTGTTGGAGGAAGCTTGCAACGCAACCAGGATGCGGATAGCAGCCTACTAGTAACGACTTGCTCGCTATTACAATAAGAAAGAGAAAGTGCGACCATTCGAAATTGGAGACCTGGTTTTGCAAAGCGTAGAGGCTACAGGCAAGACTATCAACTGGAACAAACTTTTTCCGAATTAGGAAGAACCGTTTTTAGTCTGAACCGTTCTGCAAAATGGAGTATACAAATTCTAAACCTAGAACGGTAAGTTAGTCCCACAACGGACGTGGAACGTGGTCCACCTAAAACGTTACTTCCAGTTAAGACCCAGGTAGGTCATCTGTATGACATGAGTATGCTCGTAACATATATTGTTATTAAAAAAGAAAATTCTTTTCCATTTGCATTCTGTCGTGTATCTCTTTTCTTTCTTTTTCTTTTTCATGTGAATACTTGCTTGCACATTGCACGAAATAAATGACCTAGATTGCCTCTAAGTCGAGCGAATTTTTACTCGTTCGTAATTAAACCTTGGTCATCCAGATGGTCCGTAAATGGTCGAATTAGACCTTGATTATTCAAGTGACTCGTAAGTTGTCAAATTAAACATTGGTCATCCAGGCGGCCTATAAGAGTCGAATTAAACCCTTGTCATCCAAGCGGCCCATTAGCGGTCGAATTAAACATTGATCATCCAAATGGCCCGTTCGGGGTCTAATTTCAAACCTTAGGGGGTTTAAACGGCACGCGTGACGACCTCGTCAATAGGAGTTAGCGCTGTTAGTCTACAACGGTAAACACCTTAGGAGCAAAGTGCTCCGTCCAAAAGCTGGCCGCCCAAGATCATACATGGGCAGCACCACCCAAGCCTCAACTCACGTTCGAATATAAAACCGGCTTGATAGGCATCAGGTTCACCCTAATGTCTCCTCGAGAACTTAAGTCCATCTAAGAGTACAACAAACGTCTCGAATATTGCGAGATGGGCGGCCAACTTGTACAAAGTATACCAAGCAGGCCAACTAATACAAAGGAAAAGTAACTAAAGGGATAGCTAATGAAAGCAACGTCATGGAATGCAATATATCAGTACAACGATTGTTTTATTAATGACAAAACTTTATTTATAATTACATCCAAAAATGAAAAAGTAAGGAATACAAAATCTCTACTAAGGAGTAGAGCTCCTGGGAGGAGGCGGCAGAGGTCCCTGTCCACTCCAGGACTTGTCCACAAGGCTCTCACGTCGCCTAGTAGTGTGGTTCACTGGGTCAAGGATATCGATGGAAAAATTAGGGTCCACCGCCCGGGCAGCCTCCTCTTTCAATCTTGCAGTTTTCTCTTTCAATTCAGACAACTCTGACTGAAGAGTTGCCTTCTACTTCTGGTTCTGGGCCTTCAATAGGTCCATCTCCTTCTTGAATCAGGTGATCTCTTCTTCGCAATTTAAGACCATCGTGTCCCGTTAACGCAATCACTTGCTCACTGCGGCCAAAATATTTTCCTCATACCAGAAATCAAAGAAGTTAAGCAACAGTAGTAGAGGAAGAAGAGGAGGGAAGCTTCAAAAAGTTACCGGCTAGACTTTTCGTTGCCTTCTTACTGGTCTGCTCTGCGACCTTGGCCCTGATGGTGGAGGATTTGGAGAGGCGGCCTCCTCAACATGTTTCGCTGAGGCCTCAGCAGCAATCTCTTCTGCCAACTCAGCACTGATATCAACTGCTTCAAAAAACTCTCCAACAGCTGGCTCATTAAGTGCAGAAGACGACTCCATGGTTTACTCGTTTAGCTCAGTTGGTAGCTCCACAGGTGGCTCCAATTGCTCCGCGAAGTCCTCCTGCAATGATAGCGCAGTGACAACGCCACTTGCAGCAGTGCTCAACATGGCCTTGTACTCCTCCACAACAGCCACTACAGCGGAGCGCTGTCCGACTCCAGCGAGTCGTCTGGCCGCTATGTAGTCCGGCTTTGTAGAAGATGACGAAGAAGGCACTATCATCGCGGGCCTTGTTTGCCTTGGGATTCTGGGAGCATCACTGGTGGAAAGTGCATCGACCACATCAATGACGATAGCGTTGGCTTTCTTCTTGTGCTGTGAGGGCACCGATGGTGGTGGTTTGACCTTCTAGACCAGAGAAGGGGGTTCCCAGTGGGCTTTCCTGGCTCCCTCCCTGGAAATCAGGTGATCTCTCCAAAGCTCAAAAAGGTGGCCCCTCACTAATCACAACAGTGGCTCCACGGCAGCCACCTCCTCTTTCTTGGGCATCTCGGTAAGAGCACTGGGAACCTTGCCCCAATCCCGTGACAAGAGCCATGTATCCTCAACGTGTACAAAATAGAAGCGACCCTTCAAATTCTTTAAGGAATCGATATGGTATCACTGATGTGACGATCTCTGGGGGACAAGGAGATCCAGACCCCACTCTGCGTGAATCGAAATGTCACCCTAACTGCCTCTATCGTCAGCAACCGTGAATGGTGACGGAGGAAGATGCACAGCGAGTAGATGTACCACACGGCATTGGTATGGAGCCGTGTGATAGGAATTCTGAGCACTGTAAAGATGACACGCAACTTCTTTGGTATAGGAAGGCGTAGTCTACTCCTTAGGTGGACCTCGTATACAGCAATATGACCCCTAGGAGGGAAGCAGGCCCTGCCGTGCTCGCTGGGTATCGTGAATACAATTTTTCGTGGGATGTTAAACTCAACATATAGTTTTCTCACCTCACCAGTGGAAATTATCGAGCAATCTCAATAATGGAAGGAGTCATGGAAACGGGAGCAAGAAGAGCAAGAAAAGACTTAGAATTTTCAGAGAAAAAAAGCGTGAAAAATTTGAACGGACGCACAGATTACATAAAAGAACGCAGCCGTTGGAGAAGGGCAACGTATTGAAAAGGTGCGCCCATTATCGTTGACACGTGTCTCCTCCGGAAAGGACGTAGTCGAAACAGATCTTCTGGTAAATTAATTTTCGGGATAACAAATTCACTGCATGTTGGCACATAGTAAACTTTTTGACTGATAGTTTGGCGGTATGATGGCGCGTCGATTCAATCTCTACCAGTTCTTCGGATTCTTACTTGGATGATCAACGAATTCGGTCAACACTCATCTTCCTACTCAATTCTCTGGATTCTTAGTTGGAGGGTCAACAAATCTGATCAATGCTTCTCTTTCTGCTTATTTCTCTGAATTTTTATCAAAATGATCAATGAATTTGGTTAACGTTTCCTTCAACGGTTGTTCGGATTTTTACCTGGATGTGCAACAAATTCGATCAACGCTCATCTTTCTACTTAGTTCTCCGGATTCTTATCAAAATGGTGAACGAATCCAGTTAACACTTTCTACAACTTTGTTCTCCGGATCTCGATTTTACGGTCAGCAGTCGTAGGCAACGTGATTAGCAGACCAAGGGCCATTGCTAGTGTCTTCATCAAGCTGTTTTGAGCAAATTGCCTAACCAGAATTATCCCATCGTGAATATGCTGGAGGTTGGAGTCCCAAACCACCAGTATAGGGGGTTAGTGATGGGGACGTCAATAACAGGCTGGCCCATGAAAGAGGAAGCGGCCCAAATCCTCAACGGTTCATTTCTAATTGGGCGGTCAACATTGCCATTGACCCAACGAAAAGCAAGTGAGCCAGTAGAGGCTCAATATCAGGACAGCCCCTTTGAGCCCAGGAAGGTCAACGCTTTTGTTAATTGAAAAAGTGGCCAATAGACCGGTTGAGACCCAGGATGGACACGACCCAAGCCTAAATTGGTCCACATGTCCATCCTCAAGTCACAACGGTCATTTGCCCTAATTTTTCGTATCTCCAAAGAAGATAATTTTCACTATAGCGGTCACCTCTAAAATAAAAGTATATCTCAGGAGGAAGGCGCCAGAATCTATGTACGGTCTGTTGAAAATCCTAATAGTTACAAAATATAGAAGGAATGAGATCAACATCTTTGACCGTTATAGCCATAAAGACGTTCACACTTACGCAGGAAATGCAATAATTCCGTACAGAGTGCGAGCATCATACCCTTCTACATAAGGAAGGATCCCATGGCCATGGCTATAAAAGACCATGGGAGCTGACACTTTCGATCACACCTCCTCTTACTTACAAAAGCCCTCAAGCAATTACAAAGCTCTCTGAAGCTCTCTTACTCTCTCGAGAATCCTACGCTCACACTCTCTCTGCTACTAGTTCCTAACGAACTCAATAATTAGAGAAACTACTCCTCACGAGCAATTACAAAAGCTACTCATCCTACGAGTGCACTCCTACTTACAAACACACTCCTTACATCCATTTATGTATCCTTTGCATTCACCTTCTAATTTTAGAAGGCCGATTACTAATTTGAACGTTAGAGTATTTTCGTTAGGATCAAATTTCGCCGTCACCTGAATTTTCTGTTTGAAATTGTGGTATATAGGACCCAAAACTTAGCGAACGGAGACCGAAACCATATGGACTACTTGACCTGAATCTGTTCAAATTTGGATTCAGGATGTATCAAATTA
>JAODPA010066778.1:0-10804 GCA_025585075.1 Nepenthes mirabilis
TTTTTTACAAATTTTAATTAAATGTTTTTATTAAACATTTACTCTTTTTCCAAATAATACAAACTGATCCTGTCTTTCCCAAATCACCTGAAGAGTAAAAGAGAGATAGAAAAAGTAGGGTTTTACAAATCCCTGCTTTGTGATTAGAAGAGAGACACAGATTTTGAGAGAGAGATGGAGAAATCCGTAGCAACACTCGACAAAGGAACGATATGTTCTTCGTGGAACTACTGCTGTCAGAGACTGGCTACTGGATCAATCGATGGAATGCTAGCCATCTTCGATTCTTACGATCCTGACTCTTCAGTCTTCAATTGCTCATCCAGAACCAAGGTTGCTTCAAATTCCCTAAGATAATATTCAAATCTCGGGCTATGTTGCAGGGGTTTTCGAAAAAACGCTTTTGAGAATTTATTTTTGCGAATGCTGTTGCTGATCAGTTGTTATTCACTTGTATAGAATCTATTTGTGGTGTTACTAGTTGATTCTCGACGTTCTGAAAGAAACATAGTTACTTAGAAAGATTGCTCATTTCTTCTAATATTGTTTGTGTACTAGGTGCACAAGGGCAGCATTGTGAAGGTAGTTTGGGTTCCTCCAGAATTCGGTGATGCTGTGGCTTGTATTTGTAGCGATGGAGCTTTGTCATTGTGGGAGGAGGTTTCAGAAGGTTTGCTATTCAGCTTCTTTCCTTGTCCCTTTATACTCACTCACGTGGTATAATCCATGGATACTGAATTTTCTGCTGTTCCGCTACTTGGATAAGAGTTGTTTCAGCTCTACAGTGCTTTAGTGGAGCTAATGTAACCTTGATTTGTCGATAATGTTTCTATATGTTGCTTGGTGCCAAATCGATGAAGATGCTTAAATACCTTTCGTTTTGGTACTTTTTATCATTCTCTAGATGGACATTCTGTTCAATGGAAGCTGTGCAAATGCTTTCAAAGTAAATCCGGAAGAGTGCTCGATATTCAGTTTGGGCTCTCCTCAACTAGTTTGAAACTGGTTAGGCTTCGTAGTTTGCTGCTCTAATACATCAGCTTTTCAATTCCTGTTTTGTTGTGGCACGTGCTGATTCTTATGTCATTTCATTTCATTATTGGGTAGTTTTTTTTTTCTTTTTTTTTTGGTTTCTCCAAATTGTGATGTTCTGTGTAGATGTTCAGCATTATTCTCTCCTAGTCTTCTACACTTAAACAAAAATAAGTCTGAGAACTTCAAAAGGTGTTGAAGAAATAACTCAAAATTTTAAGAGTTGTTCTTTCAAAAATATAGAAGTGTGTTGAGTTTTAAAGGGACTCTTTAAGTCTAAAAATATTAACAAGCTGACAAGAGAATATAAAGTGATGTAAATTTAGGAGGAAGTGAACACTTCGAGTGCTATCAATTGAAGTGTTGAAAAAGCATTTTGATAAGAGAACAAAGCCCTACTACTAAAATGGGCTATGGAATTAGAACTTATGGGAATCAGAGGTCCTCACCTATTTTTCCTCAGAAGAAAGCATCCAGTTACCATCTTCCAATTCTTAAAACTTTGTCATTTGGAATTTACTACCAAGCACAACTTCAGAGTTTTCAACTAGGTCCAGCTGCGAAATTACGTGTTTAATATTGTAATTTTTATAAGGCTGAATAATTTAATTGTTTGCATGCTTCCAACCAATAGTGACCCGCAAGTTAACAGTATCACACCCACATGTGTGTGTTTTTCTGCTCAGCACATCTATGTATAATGCTCCTGAATTGTATCGCGCCAACACACTATGCATGCCCATTAGTGTTGAAAAAAAGGTTCATGTCATTCAGGCACTGGAAACGAACTTCCCCTTTTTTGAATCAATTCATAATGGGAGTATCAGACCTTCTAGAAGAGTTTTTCCATCATGGAGATGGCTTCTCTATGTTGGAGAAATAAGACTCTGTATATCTTTCTGAAGAACCCGCAACCCTCATGCACTGTTTCACTCATTGTACTTTACCTTTAACCTTTTGTTCTTGCTAGGACAGAAGAGAATATGTTAACTGTTTATCTCCTTTAATACCTTTATTCCAAATAGTTTGTATTTAGACATTACGATATTTAAGACTAGGTCTAAAGGCATACTGAAGTTTATTCATCCATCTATAGCCCATGGGATTACTATTCACCTTTTCTGATATTTATTTGTTCATATAGTTTTTAATGATATTTATTCACCTTTTTCGATTTTCACAATGCCTCTTTTGCACGATCTGTCTCACTAGATCTACTAAGTTGTTTAGTCTTAGAAATTATGTAAAACTAAAGAGGTGGAAATTCACCTTTTGCTAGTCTCCATGCATCTTGTGTATCTTCTTGTGCTTGCAACATTACATTTGTGTATCGGCACATTTTTATTGTAATTTTTCTTTGTGCTCATGCTTCAGGTTGCTGCATATTCTGATGGCTACATCAAAGTCTATGAGCTTCAGGATCCTTTGGAACTGAAGAATTGGCAACTTCAGGTAATACTTTCCTTACTACATGTGTTGGCCTTTCTTTGTGATACTTCTAAATGTAAGAATTTCTGAGAGAGTTATGATCTTTTCATACATATTTTGTGATTGAAACATTTGTGATTATTATTGCTTTTCTTTTATGCAAACTCCCTTATTTTGTGTAGGCTGACTTCCAGAATGTTATCGATTCAGTATCTAAATTCGGGAAGGTTTCATGCTCATCAGCATCAGTTTCGTGGATTCCTCAAAGATGTGAACGCCAGCAATTGAGCTTTGTTCTTGGATATAATTCAGATGCCCCACAACTTAATTCTTCCAAGGTATTATGAATTATGACTTCCATACCACTCAATGCAAACATCTTAGTTTTTCATAAAATGTTCAAAATAT
Source organism: Nepenthes mirabilis (assembly GCA_025585075.1). NCBI lineage: Eukaryota > Viridiplantae > Streptophyta > Magnoliopsida > Caryophyllales > Nepenthaceae > Nepenthes > Nepenthes mirabilis. Next base: position 2,869 of record JAODPA010066778.1, read on the forward strand.
ATTATATACCTCAAAATTTATTAGAATCAAGGATTTTAGATCAATTTATAAAATATCATCAAAAGAAAAACTCAACTAAAAGTCTTATAAGTACAAATACAATATTCAATCTAGATTATGAGGCCCTCCATCATCCAAAGCCTCTAGGAGGGACATAATATCTTCTATTCTGGTGAAAAGGAAACAAAGAGTGTGAGTCAAATTCCTAACAAGTTAAATCATGATACAGGAATGAATATAACAATAGGAAATAAGTACACATGAGATTTAAATATATTGTAATAGAGTAATAAGCTCAAGTTATATTCCAACACCATCCACCAATGTAGTTCTACCTTCTTAGTGATGGGGATCACATCATATGCTATCATCTTTATATGATCACAGTTGGACATGTCTTAATTCAATTTATAAACAACTGTCAATTTCATAAGATATCTATGCTAGGAGTATAAGTAATCTTAACAACATATTAAAATATCAACAATATTAATGGAATGAATTAAGCTTCGTCCAAGGTAGCCTACACTAAGGACCCCTAGATTTCATCTACCCGAATTCTTTAGTGTCTACATATGTTGTTCTTAGCTTATTCATAATGGAAAACATGACAATGGTAAAGTTCTAAAGGGAAGGAGGCTAATGTGTTATTCAAAGCCACAATTAAATTTTAAGAAGAAAGATCCTATTTTTACCAAGCCTTAGAATTTTTAACACTTTCATATGTAACAATGTTAGAATCTACTTTTGGACTTAATATTCTTGAAATCTTGATTTAGGCCAAGGTTAAGCTCCATACCCCATTGCCCCCTTGAATTTATTCCAATAATTTACCAAAGTAATAAATCTTACTATTTAGCCAAAATTTGTGATATTTATTTTAAGTTTTCAACACTTAATAACACTATGGTTTCTAATTTTTTGCTTTGTTGTCCATTTATCAACATGATTATTTTAATCATTATTTTAACTGTAGAGTAGGCTTTTCTTTTCATTAGTTGTATCACCATTTTCTCTATAATTGTTTAAACATAAAATCTAGGGAGATTATTTTGCACATATTTCTTATTGAAAATTAGTTTGGTCGTGAATTTCATAACAAGATTTAAAATATCAACTTAACCGTTAAAATTGCTTCTACAATTTTACTTTACTTTAATAAATACTTAAACCAATAATTTATCTTAATATATATTGTCATTGAATTTCTTACATGCAATTTAGGTCCCTTATTCCAAAATTCCTAATAAATTTCAAAATCACTTAATCACTTGAAATCACCTTAAGTATTTGTTTAAATCTATCATGCAATACTATATTATAAAATATTTCATTAACTTTTTCATGTTATGTCATCTTTAAATTGATAAACCATCTTGCACCATGACTCCTTGAAAAACTTGCATTTGTTACACATTTTTTCTATAACATCTTAATTTACCATTTAACTTTATGGATTACTTAATTCCACGTAATTATTTCCAATATTAATTCCATTAGTTAGACCATAACTGCAACATGAATTTCTTGTGATATGATTTTTCTTACCTCAACATATTTATTTTCAAAATTACCATCATAACTATTTTTTTTTTTTTTGGTTTTCATTTTAAACTGATAAAATTAGAAGGCAAAGAAGAAAAGATTATGAATTACTTAATTTCTGCAAGATAGATTCTCTTTTCTTCAAAATCTCACTCAACTTTTTCCTTATTCTCCTTCACTCAATTTGGTTGAGATGGATTGTGGTGGAGTTCAAGGTTCTAAATGAGGCCTATTTATACTCTTAGGTGCCTTCTTCACTCCACCTCATAGGATATTTGAAGAATTAGAAACATGCATTAATAACATTTTGCAAGTATGCATATTTCATCTCCATGTATGAAGACACCTAGCAATGCAAAACTTCTTAGTGCTTTCACTAACTTTCCCACCCTATAATTGTTTGACACCACAAGTTTCTTATTCTTCATAATTTTTCATTCACTCACAAGTTTTGAATGGGCTCCCTAGACTTCTCCATGTTGAATAATTGGGCCAAACAATTGGATCAAAATTTCTAAGGCATGGAGGCAAAAATAAGCTCTAGTAGCCCGTTATGTTTTTACCTATATCAATTGACCCATACATGAGAAAATCCATTAGGTTATGCAAATTTCGCCCACCTATGTTAAAAATAAAAGCCTTCTAAGCATATCCAAATCAGCATCAAAATCAAAGTTTAGCATTTGCTTAGAAGAATGATATCATAGTTTGATTATTACATTACTAAATTAAAATTCCCTCTCTTGTTGCCATCTCATTGGAGTTATGAATTTAGGACATGATGTAAAATATTGACTGATATATGTGGCCCAGATACAAATATTTTCTAATATCATGATAATATTGTGATATGTTATGTGGCAATATATCGTTATATATTGGATGATACGACATTATCATATTTTGAGTATTAGAAATTTGTCTTTTTTCGTTATATTTAATATCGATACGTATTTTCCAATATATCTGATACCGATATGGTTATGACTGATATTAATACCGATATTGATATTTTCATCCATGATGCAGTAACTTGCCTTGGATTGTGCTTGTGCTGTTGTACTTCGATCCACAGATGATTTGTTATTATGTTTTTGAAATTACATTAATTTCATTTTTTTTGCCGTGTTTGGTAAAAAACGATTCATTTTTTCCTCTTAAATACTGGTAACTTATATCCGCACAATGATATTTTACTTGCATTATCGAGTTAGAACTTGACATATGCTGTACCTCGTTGAATGTCTTGGGAAATCAATATGCAAAAAAAGTAGTTGCATAATTGAAATTTCTATTCTTTTATTTGGCTCTACTTAAGAAATTACTGGTCATTTTGGATGCTGCTATTGAGATGGATTTTCTGTCTATATTTTCCATTACTCCATTAATATTCAACTGTAAAATTATTTTGAACTGAAAAAAAAATATTCTCTTATTTTTTTTAGATGTCTGTGAATCTCCTGATAATTGTCGCCAGGTTTGGGAATTTGATCAAGCACATCAAAGATGGCTTCCAGTCGCCGAGTTGGCTTTACCTTCGGGCAATGCTGATCAAGTGTATGCTGTTGCATGGGCACCTAACATTGGCAGGCAATGTTTCTGCCTTTGTGTAGTCTCAACAGTAAATGCATTACATTTGTGCTTGTGCTATTTTATGTCGGTTTGGAAAATGATAATGGGTTATATAATAGAAGCTAACAAGTACTAATGCCTCTCTTGCACTATTGTATCAGTGTCTGACTTGCTTGGATGACACCCTCTAACATGTATCAGAGTATCTTTTATTTTTCTTTTGACTCCAAAGTATTTCGGACATGTTGACTCTTTTTGTAATTTTCAAATAGAATTTTTTTATACAAATTAAAGAGAATTAGAGTCGTTTCACAAAATAAAAACAATTAAAGCTTAGCCTTTGTTGTCTTTTTTTTCTTTTTCTCTTTTTACTTTTTTTTTTAAAATTTTGTAAGTTATGTTATAGTGTAACTCATTTATATTAGCTCATTTAATGGATGACATTATTGGTATTGGTATCACTTGAGGTTATATTGATATTGGACATATTGGATAATATGTATTGATATTAAATATATCGAAAGTAAAAATTTTTTTAAGAATACAATATATTATGATCTCATCACAATATTAAAAAAATATTGATATCAATGGGCCGATACTAATATATGTCATTTGATATTTACAATTATGGCTCATTTGTATACTGATTTTTCCTATTAAATTTTTTTAGATGAAGAAATGAGAAATATGTATTTTTTATTACTAATGTAGTATAAAGTACTGTTCATCTCTTATTGGCCTCACTGGTTTTCTCTCTCACCTGCTCTATCCATGTATCTTTGTTTGAAATAGTTTCTTCGGCCAGGCGTAGTAGCTTGGATTAGGCATGCTTTTGATTCTATTCTTCCTCGTCCACAAAGCCGGGCTCTTGAAAGACTCAATAATATTCTATTATTCATTATTGAACTATGAATTTTAGATGTCATGTTTTTGGAGTATTGTGTCCTCATTTTTAGGGAAAAAAAACTATCAATGTATCAGTCTCGTATTATGTCCCTATCGGTCTCCCTTCTTAGAGTAATTGTCAAACAATCTGGAGGGTTTGGATAAACTCAACTAGAATGTTGTTCACTGATTATCTAAGAAATTGATGAAACTCTGTGCTTATATTATGCAAAATAGTGTAACGTTTTATCTTTGCTAATTTTTTCACTCTGCAGGCCATACGAGATAATAGCTGTTGCGACTCAAAAGGGTCTTGCAATTTGGCATGTTGGTTTGCACCCTGATGCTGATGGACGCCTTTCTGTGGAGGTGGCAGCGTTGCTCTCTGGTCATGGAGGAGAGGTACCAACAACTATACCTATTTCTTTAAACCTGCTAGCATGTTAGAAAATATTTGTATGTGTATTGATCACACATATATCGGTATCCATCAATACTTATTATTATTATATATATTGGAAGGAATTTTTTTCTAAAAATCATAAGTTGACATGACTGAATTGCATACTGTATCCGATATATAGTCATTAAAGCAATATATTACAATATTATTGTAGTATTAGAAAATATCGATATCGTGATACATATCTTTCGATATTTATATCCATGCCTATTAGTAGTACTCAGAATAATTATTTCACTTTGTGGATCCCTTAATAGAGTGAGGTGGGGTTTTAAATCCTAAGAAGCATTGGCACATCTCCCTAACTAGCATGTTGGTATCAGACATGACTGACATTTACTGACAAATATTAGAATATTTTATTATTTTTTTGAATTTGACATGTTTTAAAGGCATTGGATCATTATATTGTTTTCAAAAAAATGGATTACTATAAAGTAAATAAATACTTGGTAACTTAGAAATAATTAAAACGTCAACCGTTGTTTTCTATTTTTATTGACCATATAAGATGTGTTATAGTACAACTTATTTATATAAGCTCGCCTGCATATTGGTCCTTCCTAAGAAGATAAAATTGTTGATCAATTATATTCTTATATTTATAAATAAATTGTTTATTTTACTTGATGTGTTTCCAAAGTATTGTATACTCATTTTTTAAATAATGTGTCGGCAATGTCGGTGTTCATACCTCTTAGGGTAAACAGCTTTCAGATGGGGCACCCACCTTATCACCTTCATAGCTGGCCGCTTGCTGGTCATTGGCTGTGAGCATCGCTGTGGGCCCTGTTGTTCTCCCAAGTCATTTTCAACCCAGGGATGCCAAACATGGATAAATAAAAAAATTCACTCCTGAAATCTGTGTCATTTCACTGGGACAGGGCTTCCTAGAACGATATACTAAATTTATTGAGTTGTTTCAAAGGGTTGAAATGGCCCGTTATTGATAGAATTCTGTGTCATCTAACCTTGAAATACACATTTGGCTGAGTACTTCCAATCACATCATAAGCTAAATTATGTTGATGAATAACCGACCCACAATGAATAGGGAAGGTATACTATGCTATCAGTGACCCAATATTAAATATTGGTGATAATATTAGTAAAAGAATGTGCTTCTCTGTTTTCAAACATGCTGAGCTCCATATATTCTTGTAAATTTATTGATAAATATTCCCTGAAGTCTATATTAACAAATGAAAATTAGCTATTTTCTTTTTTCTTTCCGGCGGCGCCGGTGGCGGCAATTAGGTGTGGCAGATGGAATGGGATATGAGTGGAATGACATTGGCGACCACTGGAAGCGATGGTCTGGTCAGGCTGTGGCAGTCAAATTTGAATGGCGTTTGGCATCAACAGGCTGCCTTTCAACCTACGTCTTTGTAAGAGCCATGAAGGTAATTCTAAATTTTTAAGTTTCCAGTAAATCTAATGAGTAAGATTAAAAGTTAGATGGGCAAATATTAGAAATTAAATATTTGTTTAAATTATTTGATATAATTTTTATTATTTATTCATCTAATTTTTAATTTTGATAGTTGGATTTACTTAAAGACCTCCAGGGCACATCTTCTTCCTAGGTCTCTCTCTCTCCTGTCACCTCTATACACGGCTTTGTGTTAATTGTACATTGATTGAGGATTAGTGCTGTTCGATTGTTATTTTTTCTTATATATATATTTTTGTGCAAGAATTTTCATTTTAATTGTTATTTTTTATGATCACCATTACTCATTAATTGGTTATTACAATTTTACCGAAATAATGACGTAATATTTATTATGTGGGTCTATTTTTCAAGAAAATAAAGAAAAAAATTGACTACCTTTTAGTAATTAGTGTATAATACCTCATTCATATGATAAAACTTTGCTTGAAATGTGTTTGGAATTTGTCTCGAGTAAAAAAAAAAAAAAAAGACTATTTCCCTCTATGTATGTCTCTGCAAATATTTCGAGTGACTAACAGTTAATTATGTCTACTACCAAATTATTTATTTTCATTATATATATCTTCGTAACTAATTTGATTGACTAATGGTTAATTAGTGTCTACTATAGCTTTTTAGATAATATTTTTACCGAACCTTTTATGTATTAACTGTCACTTATATGAATTATCGAACGTACTTTCTAGGCGGGATACTTAATGCGTTAGTTATAGCACTACATCAGTTGATATGCACTACGCCTAGTGTCCATTGTTTGTGGCTAGGATTACTGATATGACTCAGATTTTTAAGACTTGCTCACTATATTTTTTAGAATTACCAATTATTTGTAATACTTTTGTATTTAATGATGTATTTATGAAATCTTCAATGAAAATTTTTACCTACAACTTGGTAAATACTTCGATCGGTATGCAATCGTTGAATCTATCTGACAAGTTGGATTATCATGATGGATAATTGAATCTCCTTGTTCGAATCCTAAGTACAAGAATATCAAATAAAAGATCAAAGAATGTGGGATTTATTAATTGAAATATTATCTAATATTTAAATTAGTAATCTTTTAAAAAAAAATGGGAAAGAATTAAAGAAATTAGGATGTAGGAGAGAGGGTGTGGAAAAATGGGGGACTTGGCTCTAAAATTTGTGGAGTCTTGAAAGATAAGAGGCTTGGACTTTATATTTGTACTCGGAGTGCCTTTTCTTTTCCCTATCTCTCCACAATTTTAGGAGGTATAGATATGTTTATAAATTTATTACTAATCAGTGGTGATTTTTTAATGACGGACGATTGTTTATTGTCCGAATAATTGCTCTCCCTATGAACTGAATAATTCTGTTGTTTGATATGCGTTGAATGTAATGCTTTTTCAGAGCGTATTAACTATTGATTTGATTTAAATAAACAATTATAATAACTTTTTGGTTTATTTAATCGTTTGAAAGGTTAAACCGTCAAGTTTATTTCTCAATTCGGTCACTTGGAACTTCAACCTTTTTGTAATCTTTGCAATTCGGTCATTGAATCTTTTAATAGTTTGATCATTCGGTTAGACTTTTTTTGTAAGTTACGGATCCCAAATTTAATTTTTAATGATAATTAATTGAATTAAGTTGATGAAATTATTCAGGTCAATTAAGATTTTAGATCAAATTAATTTTCTAACTGATATAAATTAGGTGAATTGGCGACTGATTAGCATCTGATTTAGGCATATGCGTATTTTGGGTAATAAGGTTGTGCCTGAACGAGAGTCTCTGGGATGCTCATATATATTTCAAGTAAATTGGTTGCGCTTGATTCATGCCCGGTTGATACAGTTGCATATTTTGAATAAAATATTAATGTTTAATACGTGCCTGAAGATCGCTCATGCTTAGTACGGATTATGTTTTAGCACCTAATACATAATTGACTAGCGCACTTGTGCCAACTTTTTATAAATAAGTTTGTTGGCCGATTTTTAGTTATTTTCTATGAAATTTTTAGAGAATAGAAAGAGAAAAAA
>JAODPA010066779.1:0-10803 GCA_025585075.1 Nepenthes mirabilis
TATATAATTATTATACATATAATCGTACTTATACGTTAGAAAAGGAAATTAAACTGACTTTTAATTAATTTCAGGCACAGATTGCTTATTCATTGACTGGATTTTAAAAATATTAATTTTTAAAGAAATTCATTTGATCATTGAATAATATTTGGCTTGTTAAAGGGATTTTCGTTTAATTTACTTGCTAAAATCTCCTGGTAAGTATAAAATCATATGCCTAGTACCCTTCCACTGCAGTCCCACTATTAGCGTGGAGACAAATACATCCACAGAAGGGAAGCACTAGCACAAACTGATAAAGTTGTCGTATAATTGGAATATCACGAATTCGAGTATGTAAAATGGTCTATTGTAAAATTTAGTAAAAGTTTGCAAGCCGAAAAACTAGCCAGATGAATTCAACAAACAATGTATTCAATTAAAGAGAATTGACAATATTGAATACTCACTGTTGTTGCGTCCTGGATCTACGGCTCCCATGAGGAAGCTCGTTGATGAGGGGTGTTCCTGAGTCTAGAACCGCGAGGTCCAGTCGGAAGCGTCGGTTCCGGGCAACATGAGTGTGTGAGGTGTTGGACGCGAGAGGAGGATTGAGATCGGGTCTTTTACGTGGAAAACCTCCTCTTGAATGGGGAGGAAAAACCACGAGGCTCTAGCCCAATTTAAATGCTTCACTATATGGTTGAAATCTTTACAAAGTACAATTGTGAGGGTTAATCCCTTCCTTGTATCTTGTTTGGTGTTTCTTACGTGAGAGGACTCTCTCGTGGGGGGAGCTTCTATCACTATTTCTTTTTCTTACAGGGTGGTGAGATGGTCCGGTCCTTTGAATAAGAGCATTGCTGGGTATTTATAGAGGAGAACGAGCCGTTGGGAAGGAGGCACGTGGCGGCCATCGGGTGGCCGGGCCTTCTGGCTGCATTTATTGTTGCTGACGTGCGAGGTAAGGCACGCGGCCGGCGCCGCTGCAGGACCTGAGTGTGTCAGGTGTTCAGAGTCTGAATATCAGCCTGGATTTGACTAGGCGTGCCCTGTTGGGACGGCGACTGGCAGTGGTTGCAGGTTCTCTTGGGAATCGGCGAACTTGCTTAGCTGGCATTCCCGGTCGTGGATGGGCAGTCCTCGGCCAGGTGTAATGTTCCTTGTGAGTTCGTGGACTCCTGAGAGGGAGCAGCTTTAGGAGAGTCTTCTGGGAATGTCCGGGAGCCTCTTTTTCACCTCTCGGGCGATTCTGAGACTCAGCGGGGCTCCCGAAGTTCTCGGTCTTTTCCGTGTCCGGGCACTTGGGTGTCGCTGGTGTTATCTTCTAGCTTCCTCACGAGCGGGCAGGACTTCTTGGGCCTCTGTGGATTTGGTCTCTGGGCCGTGCTTTTATGGGCCCTTTCATCGGGGCCCAACAACTGTTAATGATTTACAATTAACATTAACATGAATAAATTACTGAGCTATTTTCTATCTCCTTAACAAAGAGAATGACGATCTCAGAAGAATAATCAGCAATGAGTTCAAGTTCACTCGGTCTCGAATACATGCACAACTTTTGACCATTTCTGATCCATGGAGGATAATTTTACAAATTCCATCACTGTAATCACAGCTGTTCTTCTTTCAGCATTATCATACAAACGATTTTACTATGCCTTTCCAATCCGAATGAACGGTATAATTCTTTGAACACTTATCGCATTTCCACTTCTTCTCACCATGCTTCCCATAGAAGTGCTTCTTGATCCCAGTTCAAGTGCTCGGGCATTTGCACCTCGGTCAAAGAGAGATCCCTATGCATCTCGGGCATTTGTATCACGGTCGTTTGCAGCTCGGATGTTTGCCGCAAACAAAGCCATTTTCACCTCGGTCAGTTGCATCACAACAATTAGCATATCCCTCGGTCAAAAGTATCTCGGATATTTTCATCTCGGCTCTTTGCAGAGAACAAGGCCCTTTTTGCTCGGTCATTTGCATCACGGCTACTTGGCCAACAGAATGACACCCACGTTAAACAAAAAGGAGTTCATCAGAGTGACACCCCAACTCTCTTCCTTTTAGTTGTGCAAATCCTATTCACCGTTAATTTTTATACTTGTCAATCAATATTCCAGCAATGCATCACGAGTGATTGTGCAACTGGGAGTATATGTCGAGAGCAGAGAGAGACAGCGTGCCAATGTAATCGGCAGGAGGAGATAACACAGCCACAGGCTCACAGATCCCCAAGAGTTATAACAATAGAGTTGAGCAACGAGGTCTGCTCAACAATATGAAATCAATATGAATAAGAGGATCAAAGTTCCAAGCAATGCAATAAATAGATCTGAGTATATCATGCACATAACGAAAAATCCTAAATCTGACAAATAACAAGAGACGACGAAAATTTTCATAGTTGAGAATATGAATGAGACATCAAGTCATTATGATGCATGGTTGGAAGGACAGATTCATGAAGATGGATTGTCTCACCTTAGAACTGACACGATGCAGAGCGAGAACGGAACGAAAGCTCCTTTCGACGGGAATTGTGCCTCGAATTTTCAGGGTTTTGATGGGAATGCGGTTGAGAGTTCTAGGGTTTTGGGTCTATCGCCGAAGAGGATGGAGAGAAGACAGTAGAGCAGAAGATGTAACTTCGAGAGAAGCGTTGATTCGCTTCCCTCTTTCACCAATGAACAGATCGAATCTGATGAGTGTTGGGGTCACTCCCTTGGTGGACGAGGACTCTTGTGAAGTCCGAGAACTTTGAAAATTAGACGATGACCTATTAAAGGCGTCATGTCCGAATGGTGGACATGGACGAGGACTCAAGTCATGCTGACGTTGACTTATTCTGCAGCAGCAATTAATGCGGGCCGACTGATGACGTAATTTGATTGGAAGTTGGTGGCGGCTACAACTTCCAAGGTGCTGCAGACCTACCAGGCGTGAGTCTGACATGCGGCGTGCCCTGCCACCCTACTGCTAGGGTGGCTGGCTAGCCTTCCTAGGGTGGTTGTACATTTGTATATATATATATAGGGGAGCTCATTCAATGCACTTTGAGAAGGAGGTTTGTGAGCAGGTGTGCTTCACTTGGGGCGTGCATTGTGAGTGATCAAAGGGCAAGCTTCGTTGTGAGAAAGGGAGATAAAAAATACACTTTAGTTGGAGATTGAGGGTTATACACTTTGATTGTTTTCTCTTTATATTTGAGATTGTATAGCTAACATCCTTGTAAACAATCATTTGTTATAGTGTATTCTTTGTGCTTTTTCTCTAATTAAGTGGGGTTTTTCACACTCAAATCCCGTGTGTATTCTTTTAATCTCACTATCTCCAATTCCGTCTGTCCATCCGAGTGGTCCTCTTCTCAGACGTCCGAGCGTTTCTGTCCGACCGGTCACCGTGCCCTTCCACGCTTTTGCGCTAACAATTGGTATCAGAGATTCTGATTCTTTGAACGGTGATCTTGTTGCTGGCTGTGATGGAGGTTGGAAGCAAAATGATTTGCTTGAACGGATCAAACTATGACACTTGACAGAGCAAGATGTCCGACCTGCTCTTCGTAAAGTCCATGCATGATCCCGTCTTTGCCACAGGAAAACCGACGGCAAAAACGGACGAGCAGTGGACATTGGAGCACAAGCAAGTGTGTGGCTTCATTTGGCAGTTCGTGGATGACAACGTCTACAATCACGTTCGCAGAGAGACGAATGCCAAGACTCTCTGGGAGAAGCTGGAAAAGCTTTTTGCCTCCAAATCCGGAAATAACAAAATTTATCCCTTGATGAGGCTAATGCAAGTCCGGTACAAGGATGACTCATCTGTCGCCGACCACCTGAATGAGTTTCAGGGATGCGTGGACAGGCTGACTGGTGTGGGGATCAAGTTTGAGGATGAAGTCCTCGGACTATGGTTGCTAGCAACCCTCCCGGACTCATGGGAGGTTATAAGGATCACCATTGCCAACACAACTCCTAACGGTGTGGTGACTTTAGAGATGGCCAAAGGAGCTGTGCTAAACGAGGAAGTGCGACGGCGTTCTCAAAGCACGTCCACCTCTCAGCACTCCGAAGTCCTTGTTACCGAGTCGAGGGGAAGAAGTCAAGGACGTGGCCCAAAGTGTGAAGACAAAGGACGGAGTAAGTCATGTTCTCGGTATCAAGACATGGAGTGCCACTATTGTGGCAAGAAAGGCCACGTCAAGAAGTTTTATTACAAGTGGAAGCGTGAAAACGCTACCTAGCAGAAGGGGGAGAAGAGACGAGACGAGGAAGAGTTCTCGGTCTCTGTTGTTACAGGAGGTGATCTCCTTTTAACCTGCGAGTCTGAAGGCTCTGTAAATGTGGCGGAGTAGGCTTTCGACTGGGTGATGGACTCTGGCACATCCATCCACGTCACGTCCAGGAGAGAGCTGTTCTCCACTTACACTCCATGCGCCCCAAGAGTGTTGAGGATGGGCAATATGGAGACGTCCGAGATTATTGGATGAGGGCATGTCTCCTTGCTGATGAACAACGGAGCCCGACTGATATTGAGGGACGTCCGACACGTCCCCGATATCTGAATGAACATCATCTCAGCAGGAAGACTGGATGATGAAGGCTACTGCAGCGTCTTCTGTGACGGCAGTTACAAGTTGACAAAGGGCTCCATGGTTATTGCTCCAGCAATAAAGGCGTCAGGCCTTTACATATTGAAAGCCCAGTTCGAGGTGGCAGAGGTGAATGCTACAGGAAGTGTGGAGTCATCAACCTTGTGGCACAAAAGGCTCGGACACATGAGTGAGCGTGGCATGAGTCATTTGGCGAAGAAGGGTCTCATCCCACAAATGGATGGAGACAGGACGAGGACTTGCCCTCACTGCATGACAGGGAAGCAGCGCAGAGTCTCCTTTCAAGGAGACGCATCTGGCAAGAAGTCCGAGATTTTGGAGCTCGTCCACACAGATGTGTGTGGTCCCCTCCCGGAGAAGTCTTTTGGATGAGTACAATACTTTGTGTCCTTCATTGACGATTGCTCGAGGAAGCTGTGGGTATTCCCGCTTAAGACAAAGGATCAGGTCGTTGGAATCTTTGAGCAGTTCCTTGTCCTCGTAGAGCGTCAGACCGGGAGGAAGTTGAAGGTCGTTCGGAGCGATAACGGTGGAGAGTACATTGGAGTTTTTAATGCCTACTGCAAATCTCACGGCATCAGACATCAGAAGACTCCACCCAAGACGCCACAGCTAAACGGCATGGCCGAAAGGATGAATCGGACCCTGATGGAAAGGGTCAGGTGCCTGCTGTTCGAGGCTAGGTTGCCAGGATCCTTTTGGGCCGAGGTCTTGAAGACGGCTGCCCACGTGATCAATCGGTCGCTAAGTAAGCCTTTGGACGGGGAAGTCCCAGAAAGGATTTGGACCGATAGAGAGCCATCTTTTAACCATCTTCGGATATTTGGCTGTAAGGCCTTTGTTCATATTCCGAGAGATGAAAGGACTAAATTGGAGCCAAAGACAAAGGAATGTGTCTTTCTGGGTTATGGCGAGGATGAGCTTGGGTACCGATTTTATGACCCAATGAAAAAGAAGTTGATCAGATCCCGTGATGTAGTCTTCATTGAGAACGAGACCATCGAGGACATTGGAAAGGAGCAGAAGACTAAATCCAGCACTTTCCGGACGGACAGAGTTCCAGTTGATGATGTCCGTCTAGTATCTTCTGAGTCCGATGCTAGCAGATCGGGAGTGGCAGGCCAAAATGATGTGGGAATTCCAACTCCTCAAACTAAACAGGATGGAGTTTTGGCTCCTCAGCAAGCCGAGGGAGCTCCTGTGAGACGGTTAACCAGGACGAGACGTCCGTCCGTCCGTCTACCAGCAGGTGAGTACGTCATGCTCACTGATGCTGGAGAACCTGAAGATTTTAATGAGGCCATGTGTAGCGCTCAAACGGACAAATGGTTTGAGGCCATGAAGGAAGAGATGGTCTCTCTTTATGAAAATCATACATTTGAACTGGCTAAATTGCCCAAGGGAAAGAAGGCCCTGAAGAATAAATGGGTCTTCCAGTTGAAGACGACCGAGGATACTAGCAAGCCAAGATACAGGGCACGGCTTGTGATGAAAGGTTTTGGTCAACGGAAGGGTGTTGACTTTGATGAGATTTTTGCCCCAATTGTGAAATTATCCTCGGTCCGTATGGTACTCGGACTGACAGCGGCTTTGGATTTAGAGGTTGAGCAACTGGATGTCCGGACAGCCTTCCTTCATGGTGATCTGGAGGAAGAGATCTACATGGAGCAACCTGAAGGATTCGCTGCCAAGGGAAGGAAGGACTAGTTTGTCGTTTGAAGAAGAGCTTGTACGGTTTGAAGCAAGCTCCAAGGCAGTGGTACCGAAAGTTTGAGTCTGTCATAGTCGGACGCGGCTACCATAAGACTACTTCCGACCACTGTGTCTTTGTTCAGAGGTTCTCGGAAAATAATTTTGTCATCCTCCTCCTTTATGTGGACGATATGTTGGTTGTCGGATAGAACAATACTCGAATCAAGGAACTGAAAGAGCAACTGGGGCAGCCTTTTGCCATGAAGGACCTCGGTCCGGTGAAGCAGATTCTTAGGATAAGAATTTTTCGCGACCGAGGGGACAGGAAGCTCTGGCTATCTCAGGAGGGCTATGTTGAAAAGGTGCTTCAACGGTTTAACATGGGGACCTCCAAGCCTGTCAGTGCCCCACTGGCAAATCATTTCAGGCTGAGCAAGTAGCAGTATCCGTCCTCGAACACTGAGAAGGCGCGAATGAGTAAGATTCCTTACTCCTCGGCAGTTGGCAGCTTGATGTACGCGGCCGGACATTACTCATGCGGTTGGCCTTGTGAGTAGATTTCTTTCAAACCCAGGTATGGAGCATTGGTCCGCAGTTAAGTGGATCTTCAGATATCTTCGTGGGACCTCCAAGACGGGTTTGCAGTTTGGAAAAGAGAAGCCTTAGTTGATTGCGTACACAGACGCAGACATGGCCGTGGACGTTGATTCTCGGAAATTAACTTCCGGATACTTGGTAAAATTTACGGGAGGGGCAGTCTCCTGGCAGTCCAAGTTACAGAAGTGTGTTGCTTTGTCAACAACGAAAGCTGAGTTTATTGCCGTGACCGAGGCCTGTAAGGAAATGCTCTAGATGAAGAGGTTCATCCAAGAATTGAGTTTAAGGCAAGAGACGTACAAGGTCCTCTGTGATAGTCAAAGTGCCATTCATTTATATAAGAACGTCTCGTTCCATTCAAGGTCAAAGCACATTGATGTGCGTTATCATTGGGTAAGAGATGTTCTTAATAATGGGCAGCTATCAATTGATAAAGTCCGCTCAGATGACAATGGCTCGGACATGTTAACCAAAGTTTTGCAAAAGGGAAAGCTGAAAACTTGTTGTGGCATCGCCGGTTTAACTGACTTCGCTCCCACCCGGTCGTGAGGGGAAGTTTTTGTTGGGGTCACTCCCTTGGTGGACGAGGACTCTTGTGAAGTCCAAGAACTTTGGAAATTAGACGAGGACCTATTAAAGGCGTCATGTCCGAATGGTGGACATGGACGAGGACTCAAGCCATACTGACGTTGACTTATTCTGCAGCAGTAATTAATGCGGGCCGACTAATGACGTAATCTGATTGGAAGTTGGTGGCGGCTACAACTTCCAAGGTGCTGCGAACCTGCCAGGCGTGCGTCTGGCAGGCGGCGTGCCCTGCCACCCTACTGCTAGGGTGGCTGGCTAGCCTTCCTAGGGTGGTTGTACATTTGTATATATATATATAGGGGAGCTCATTCAATGCACTTTGAGAAGGAGGTTTGTGAGCAGGTGTGCTTCACTTGGGGCGTGCATTGTAAGTGATCAAAGGGCAAGCTTCGTTGTGAGAAAGGGAGATAAAAACACACTTTAGTGGGAGATTGAGGGTTATACACTTTGATTATTTTCTCTTTATGTTTGAGGTTGTGTAGCTAACACCCTTGTATACAATCATTTGTTATAGTGTATTCTTTATGGTTTTTCTCTAATTAAGAAGGGGTTTTTCACACTCAAATCCTGTGTGTGTTCTTTTAATCTCACTATCTCCAATTCCGTCTGTCCATCCGAGTGGTCCTCTTCTCAGACGTCCGAGCGTTTTTGTCCGACCGGTCACCGTGTCCTTCCACGCTTTTGCGCTAACAATGAGGAGAGGAGGAGAGAGTGGAGAGGAGAGCAGATGAAGTTTCGAGAGAGACGACGGTCCTTTTCTTTCCTCCTTAGTGTTCAAATCTAGGGTTTCAGGCACCTATATTTTCGGCCGTCAGATTACACTATTCGGACGGTCAAGATTTTGCATGATTATATTTAATCTCAGCAGTCCGTTTAAATTTAAAATCGGACGACTACGATCTTATATCCTGAGATTTAATCTCAGCCGTCCGATTAAATTTAAAATCGAACGGCTGAGGTTATAAAACAGAAAAAACACACATAGGCCGTCTAATTAAATTTAAAATTAAACGGCCCACGTTATATTATTCATTCAAAATACGTGGGCTGTCGGATGTGATTCGACAGCCCAGATTAGGCGAAGGATCGCCCCCGAATTCATTTTTAAAGACAATTTGAAAATTTAGCAAAATAATTTTTTTAAAAAAATAAAAAAATAATTAAACACCATTTTATTTGTCCTGTTATTTTTTTCCTGTAAATTTTTTTCACATGAATTTATTATTTCATTATATAATTATTTTTCCTTTTAGTACTGGTCATCTCTCTATACCCTACGTCCTCCATTGTTTTTGCGTATATATATTCAGAGCTCCCTCCATTCCCAAAGCCTGCAGCTGAAGCATGACAATATCGAAGCTGTTGAACATTTACTTCATTTTCTTCTCCTTCTCCTATATAAATGTGAGTGTTCTCTTCTTCTTCTTCTCCTCCTCCTTCTCCTCCTCCTCTAATATTTGCTGGTGAGAATGCGTGACTGTTAGTAACCTTTACAATCAGTATCTGTCTCACTTTTGCCATTGATGAATGCAGGTTTCTTTTGGCGGAGACGGGGCTAATTCTAACATGAAAGAAAACCCACTGACAGCGAAAGCTTCTGTGATTCGTTACTGGAACAGACGAATCTCTAACAACCTTCCAAAGCCAGCGTTTCTTCTCTCCAAAGCCTCACCACTCGGTGCAGTCGACTGGGCCATGCTAACCAAACTCGCCTCCCAACGCGCGCTCTCAACTCGCCTCTCCACCTTCTGTTTGTCAGCCAACTTGTTCTGCGAGTTCGACTCGCAGCGGATCGATCGCCATCATCACAAGCATGGCGAAGATGCCAACTTTGCCTCATATTCAAACAGACAGTTCACTAACTACGGTTCATCCCAGCTCGGGGGAGTCGACTCTTTCAAGAACTACTCACTCGGAATCAACATGCCAACCAACTCGTTCACACGATACAGTCCGAGTTCAACAGGGCACGGCGAGCAGTTCACGAGTTACGCCGACGACGCGAACGTTGGGGACGATATATTCTCTAACTACGCTCAAGGCGCCGCCGGCGGATCGGGGAAGTTCACCAGCTACGAGCCAAATGTCAACGTGCCAAACCTCCGGTTCACGAGTTATGATTTGAATGGCGTCGGCCATAAGCTGTCGTTCGCAACTTACACATATGACGCAAATTCAGGAACCGAAAAATTCTCGAGCTATGGAAAGAATGGGGACGGTGTGCCCGTGGAGTTTTCGAACTACGGCGGCACGTCGAACATCATGGGCTCGGCGTTCACCGGCTACGGCGAGCTAGCTAACGGCGCCAATGACTCATTCAAGGGCTATTCATCCGATGCCAACAAGCCCGAAAACAGTTTCAAGGGCTACGGCAACGGCGCGAGCTCGGGGCTCCATAGCTTCGAGAACTACAGGGATGGAGCAAATGTGGGTGACGATACGTTTCAGTTCTACGCGAGGAATTCAAACGCAGAGAAAGCAAGTTTTGTGAACTATGGCAAGTCTTTCAACCAAGGGACGGATACGTTCAAGGAGTACGGCAAAGGGGCAGCAGATCGCGACGTCGAGTTCAAGTCATATGGTTTTAACAACACATTCAAAGGCTATGGAGATGGTCATGGAATTACATTTGCTGGCTATAGAAAACGAAGCTCATCAATGGCGGATCGTTCAGCTCAGCATGGCAAGTTAGTAAATAACTGGGTAGAAGAGGGCAAATTCTTCAGGGAGTCAATATTGAAGCCTGGAAGCTATATAAAAATGCCAGACATCAGAGATAAGATGCCTAAAAGGTCATTCCTGCCCCGGTCCATCTCAGCGAAATTACCATTCTCAACATCCCAAGTGCGCGAGCTGACCCACATCTTCGGCTTCGGAGACAACTCTTCACTCGAGCGAGTGGTACAAAAAGCGCTGTCCGAGTGCCATCGGCCGGCCAGCCACGGCGAGACGAAACGCTGCGTCGGCTCTATTGAGGACATGATAGACTTCGCCGTTTCGGTGCTGGGCCACGATGTTACGGTGAGGACGACCGATAATCTTAATGGGTCCGATCGGAGGGTGGTGATTGGTTCTGTCAGGGGGATCAACGGTGGTAAAGTGACCAAATCAGTGTCCTGCCATCAGAGTTTGTTCCCGTACCTACTGTATTATTGTCACTCTGTCCCTAAGGTGAGGGTCTACGATGCGGACATTCTTGACTCAGTGAGTGGAGCGAAGATGAATCGTGGCGTGGCTGTATGTCATCTTGACACGTCAGATTGGAGTCCGGGTCACGGAGCCTTCGTTGCCTTGGGCTCGAGCCCGGGGCTCATTGAGGTCTGCCATTGGATCTT
>JAODPA010066780.1:0-10803 GCA_025585075.1 Nepenthes mirabilis
GAAAGAAAGAGAGGGAAGAGGGAAGAGGGAAGAGGGAAGAGGAGGAAAAGGGAGGAGAGAAAGAGGAAGGCGGCAAAACCTTGGACGCGGATCCAGCAATGCCCAAAATGGAAACCGAGCACAACTTTTATCGGACCCCTTCGTTATTTAAGGAGAACATTGGTGTTAAGAAGGGGGAAGAAGGAGCCGTCGTCTGGAGTCATACTTGCCGTTGCCGTCATTGATCGAAGCCAAAGCCACCATCACCAATCCGAACCGACCGCTTCAGTCAAAACTGTTGCCACTATTTACCCAGGCCGCTGTTGACGTTGCTACTGAGCCGAAGCCGAGGCCACCATCGCAAACCCTAGCCGTTGTTCCAGGTAAGTGAAATCCCTCTACTATCATTTCTTCTCTAATCGCAAGTGATTTCCCATTTTATTGTCATTTCTCTTCCTGCTTACAAAACTGCTACTTCTCTCTCTCTCTAAATCCACTATTTATGATGTGTAAATTTGGGTTGTAGGTATGCATTGGGAAATTGATGAGGGAACCGAATGTTAGTATTGCAATGTTTGTTATTGGGTTGTTATATTTTGGTTGGATGCTTATACTCGTCGGTTACTGTTTGGTTAGATGTTAGTTATTGTTTGTTATTGGGTCATATAATCGCACTGTATAAGTAGTGGACGGCAGGCAATATAGTTAATTTCTTCTGGCTCTCATCTTCTTTGTCTACCTCTACTTTCTTTCCTTATTCTCTATCTATTCCTTATGACTCTCTGCCTCTCTCGACTGTCCCCCTCTTTTACCTCTATTTTTCCTCTGCTGAATTTCGCCTTCTCGGTCTTCTTCTCCGATTTTGTCTTCAGTTTTCATTCGCAAGTGCCGATGCCGACGGTGCATGTATCGTCAGACTCTTCCTTGGACCCTGCATATTGAAAGAATTTTGTACACCGAGCTTCCCTTTTAGTTTCTTCAGTACACAGAATGAATTGGTGATGGAGGGCACTCACATTGATAAGTGACATAATGAGGAAGTTTTATACAGACTAGTTTACCATCTGGAGCACTTCTTCCCTGCTTACACTCCTGTCAGATATCAAAATAAGATCTGCCACTACAGGAGCTGAAACCTTTTCACATTTGCAAGCAAGAAGCATGGCTGTGACTCCAACTAGCTGGAGTTTCTTCCTCACCACCAGCTGAAGTGCTAAGAATCTATCAGCGAGATTAACAGTAAGAGTCTCATCCATCAACTCAAACTTGTAATGCACCTGTGATTTGATATAATAGTAGGGTTAGTAAGGTCGCTTTATACACATACTATCGTCGCCTAGACATTCAAGTACCTAGTGCCTCAGTTTCCACATACCTCAATCAGCCAATCGGTGAGAATGCCTCTCATCCTTTCATTAATGTCACCTTGCTGTTCCATATAGTTTGGAGGGGGATGGCTGGAACTCTGCATATACCATGGAACAATATTGGCATTCTTTAGTACTCATAAATGATACAGTTTATTATCATGGATACAGCTGCTCTTTTTTTGATTTTTAGGTTATCATGTCCCATCAGAACCATTTCCTGAAATTATATCAAACAAGATGAGATATATTTTCCAACTAAATCCCTCAAAAACCAAAGATCATTCCAGCAAACAATTGATTTAATGTTGTATAACTTCTTTCTACTATTTTGATAACAAACCCCAATCCCCCGAGAGATTACTGACCCAAAATTCCAAAGGATACACAGATAGATGAAAGACAACACGGAAAACCCAACCCCTAATGTTCGGACATTTTAGAACCAAGCAATCATTTGAAACATATAAATATTAATCATATAATAGAAAACATCTTACATAGGACTAATATAATGACATGATATATATGATTAGTAGATTGGCTAAAGTAGAAAAATATATTGGATGTACTTTGTGATTAAGTTGTACAAATAAATATACAACTTAATGAGAAAATGACAATTAAGGTGAATCATATACTTACAACATAGGTTAAATGAAGCACCGGTGAGAGAGCCATTTGCTTTACTCTTGAATGATGTTGCACTATACCGAGTGAAATATTGGAAGTAAATTCATGCACTTGATCCAACTTAGTGGATTTTAAAGATTTAATGTTAGTTGTATATCATGGATGAAATTTTACATCTTAGAAAAACTATTTTGAGGTACATAGCATTTTACATCACTAGAAAAATGATTTTAAAGGTACATCATAGAATCTATGAAAGGGGACCTAATTTCGGATGGAGTATTCCTTAGATAGGATGTTCCCTCCTCCCCCCCTCTGAAGTTGTGAATCACTAAAAGGAACCAGAAAATACATAGGCAAGCACAGTCAAAGAAGAAATCTCTTTATTTCATAATTTCTAAGATCGCAGAATAAATCACCCCATAAAACCAAGTAAAAGAATCAGGTAATGGAAGTGACAGAAAGGACTGCATACCTCTGCCTTTTTATAGAAAGCATACATATCATCTACGTACTCCCCAACTGCAAGCGGATTAGTCGTGTTACAGCTATCTATGTCTAATCCAGGCTCTTCATCTATATCTTCCGTGTTGGCCGAAAATGGGGTGGTCAACCGACACAAGCACAATGGAATTGAAGAGAGGAATAGAAGTAAGAAAGAGGACACAATATTTACATCGAAAACCCTTATGAATCAAGGAAAAAAACCACGAAACATTAAGTCCATAAATTGCACCATGTATGAGACGAGTGATTACAAAATAGGAGACGGAAATACACACATACAGTTGGGCCTTCTTTCTCTTCTTTGTTTTTCTTCTTGCTCTCTTACACACTCACTCTCTACAGCCTCACACCGACTCCTTACACACACATACACACACACACATACACATATATATATATAAGAATATACATAAGACTAGCAGCAGTTGGATCACCACGTCCTGCTCCATGGTTGGTGCACAGTTTCCAAGAAGTATGCATACGTTTATCCTGTGCAGCAGCAAGCGGCGCATGCCTGCAGTAGCAGACAGATCTGCTATCTTGAAGTTCCAAGGTTACCTAAATAGATAGGTCAACCAACCCATTTTAGATGTAACAGGTCTTCTGTGTTGCCATAACAAGTCGGTCAACTTTGTTGACCGTCTTCCCATTTAGGCCGGTCAACGTCCTGTTGACCATCTTCATTGTTGTTCTGAGAACCCTCAACTAAATCGGTCAACTTGGACCTTCAGCCGGTCAACTATATTGATCGGAACCTCTTCCAATTCTGATTGAGTTCTTCAATCAAAAGAATTTCTTCACGAGAGTGATTCCCAACATTCTATTTTAACTTCCTCATCCTACAATCCAAATTAGCCCGCAGCCATCAATATGAAAGGGGGACAAAAACGGGTGTTGTGGATGAAGATAAAAAAGTTGAATTCACATATCACAGGGGCAGGGTCTTTGGTAGCCCTATAGGCTTCCACATCTATAATGGGACAATCCTCAGGTTCACCAGGAGTTGGCACTGCCAGATTTGGTTTCCTATTTCCCTATAAAGAGCTATCATAATTGAATCAATTCAAATTTACAGCTACATATAAGAGTTTAACACATTTTTGTTATTACTGTTGGATTATAAGTCGTTCCCTTATAAATCTCATACCTATTTAGTGTATTGTTTGGTGGAACATACAATGATATACATGCCTTGACCTAATCAAGGAAAACTATTAAGTGGCACACAGCAGACACTTGATACATGCATGTACGCCAATTGTCTAGACTAAGGGTGCTTAAGAGACACACATGCACACATTATCCAAATTGGGGGACGCTCTAGTGGAGCTTGTACGCCAATTACACAGTGCGCTTGCGCTTTATAATGGTCATTTTTATGATTGGTATATTCCGTGACTATATATAATATTGTGTCGATCTTAGATTACGGATTGTCAAAGTGCTACATCAACATACATCCGTTACTATCCGTTCCACCTTCCATGAATACCGTGCTTGTCGTGTGCTCTCCAACCGCTCGAGCCCAAAATCTCAAAGCCCCATGCTCTCCGTGAGTTCTCTTCCTGCTCACACCAAAAACCCGAAGCATTACGCTCGCTATGAGCTCGTCTGAACTCGAGCGCAAAATCCGAAAAGGGCCCGCTCGTTACTCGCCGCCTCCGCGCTCTAGCGTATGTGGAATTTCTCTGGAAATCCTCCGTGCGCCCGCCGTGCTCTCGAGCCGTGCTCGAGCACCATAGCAATGGGAAATTTTTGAATGCATTTTATAGCGCCCTCTATATATACTTGTCTTATATTTTTGAAACCCTAAAATTCTTGGCAGACTAGTTTCATGCCCCACTTGTGTATACTCCATTGATCTTGCTCCATTTAAGAAAACCAAAAGCTATACCTTTGTGATTGATGTTCTAACAAGGTTTCTCTACACTTTCTCTTTACCGTTTAAACACTTTCGTTCTTCTACCTTCGTTGGAGACGTCGGGACGTTGAAGAAAAAGATCCGATCCTATTCGACAATTCAAGTGGCTCAAGAGGAAAGATTGACGTAAAGACCGAAAGGTGTCCGATTTCGTTACCGCGGGCAAATCCAAGGAGTTTATTGGTAGGGATTACAAGACGGAAATAAATTGGCTAGGTTAGCGCGTCGTTACCACCCGATCTGTAAGTTAATTTTCATAGTGCATTGCTTCCCTAGCCGTTGAAATTCAGAGGGTTTTTTCTCGATTACCGTTGGTATCGAGTTTTTTCTTTGTCACCAAAAATTGTGTCTTTTTATTATTATTTATGATCTTTTATATTTTGCATACTTGTCATTATCGTTAGCATTTAGAAATAAATATTCTTTACATGTATTGAATATTTAATTTTTATTACTTCCGCTATTTTTACTGGGGTCAAAACTTGATTGTAAATTTTAAGACAAAAAGTCATTTTTCAATTGGTATCAAAGACTCAACCCAATCCACGACCCCGATCTAGATGCATATTAGTCAATCCTTATTCGTTCCTCCCTTCTTTGATGGGAGCAACTATGTCTATTGAAAGATCTAAATAAGAGCCTTTTTCAAATCAATAGATCAACGTGTATGGGCCAATACTAAAATTGGGTGGACTCCACCCAAGAGTAGTAATAAACCAAAAGTTTTGTCTTTGTGGTCAAAAGAAGAACTTGATACTTGTAACTGGAATAGTAAGGGGTTACATGCTATTTTTATGATTGTATCTTCTGATGAGTTTAAACGTATTTCAATGTGCGGAACCTTTAAAGATGCGTGAGACATTCTTGAAATCACTCATGAAGGTACTAAATTGGTTAAAAATTTAAAATTGTAAATGCTCACCATTATATTCGAAGAAATATGAATGAAAGATGACGAGACATTTGATAAATTTTATGCGCAATTAAATAATATTGTAAATTTTACGTTTAATTTAGGAGAATAAATCCCTAAAAATAGAATTATTAAAAAAGTTCTACGATCTTTACCCTAATAATTTAGACCAAAAGTTATTGCCATTAAAGAAAGTAAAGATTTAGATAAATTAAAAATAGAAAAACTTATAGAGTCCTTTTAAACTTATGAGTGCACACTATCACAGTCAAGAAAGAATAAATCAATTGCTATAAAATCAAGTAGGGAAGAGAGAAATTGGGACTCCGATGAAAAATCGTGTAGTGATGATAATTTTTTCTTATTTGTTAAGAATTTTAAAAAAATTTTGAAAAAAAATAAATCTTCAACAGATAAATTAGATGTGGATTTAAAATAATCACCTAAATTTGAGAAGAAAGACCGACGTAAAATCAAGGATTTTAAATTAAAAAAATACCAAATGAGTTCAATGTCATGAGTGTAAAGGTTTTAGGTACTATCCAATTGAATGCCTAAACTTTAAACGCCAACAAGTATTTAAAACTAATGTGACCTTAAGCGATGACGAAGAAGAAGAGGTTGAAAAATATTCTGAAGATAGCCCTGTCAAGTATATGGCCTTTATGACCTCAATATGTGGCAATTCAGTAGAAAATTTTAATCAATCTGATAACTCTGAGGATGAGTTAGAAGTTTAATTTGATGGGCTTCAATAAGTATATGATAAATTATTTAGGGAATACTTAAAAGTAAAGAAACTAAATAGAACTTTAAACAGTAAGGTCATAGATTTGGAAAAAGAAAAATTAGCTCAAAAATTCGAGTTAGATACTAAAGTTCAGGAAATTGAGAATTTGAAAAACTCATTTACTAAACAAATCACAACTCTAGAATCTGAACTTGAAGCTACTATAAACAATTTAAAATAATTTTTAAATGGATCCAAAAAATTAGATCATATGCTCGGGTTGAAAAAAATTAGTGGAAATAAATAGGGTTTGGAGTATGTTGAGAACATTTTCCAAAATGGTGTAAAATCTAAAACTATTTCCATTCCCACCACAAAAATTTTACACCACATACTAGAATATCCAAAATTACTAAGCAAACGCCTCGACGTGTAGATAACATATTTAACTCAAATCATTTGGCTGATCCATATAGCCAAAAAGTCATGAACAAGCCCACTAAGTTTCTGCCAGCTTGTCATGCTTGTAGAAAGATTGGCCACATTCGTCTCTACTACTACACCATGAATTTTTCATATAACTAAAGACAATGGCTAAAAATAAATAAACTTATTGATCATATTCATAAATTAAATAAACAAGTAAAAACGTTGAATGAGAAAGTGAATTCGGTGAGTCAAGTATGGGTCAAGAAAAGTGAGCTTCATTACCCATTGGTCATTCGTAATAAAAAAGGGGAGACCTGTTTCAATTTGATAGGAGGAGATTAGGGGAGACGTGACTATTTATGTCAGGGGAAGATATGTTATTTTCATGAGGGAGAGTTTGTCTTAGATTTATCTACTATTTTTTTTCATTCATTTTACTACTGCATATTGGTTTTCTACTTCTATTGTTATCATTTTATATTATATCTTTTTGGTACTAACCCTCTTTGACCAGACAACTCAATTACAGTATTGACACGGTAGTCACAATATCGACACAGTAGTGCTAATGTAGATTTATACATTTTCTTATTGTATCATTTATATGCAGTGCTAGTGTAGATTTATACGTTTTCTTATTGTATCATTTATATTTCTCACTAGGCATAGATTTTTATGTACACGGACTCTATCTCGGTGGTGTTTGAACCCGTATTTCTCTTATATTTATTTATTTTTATGGGTTTTGTCATGGAATTGCCAAAGGGGGAGATTGTTAGGGTTATTTTTATGATTGACATATTCTATAATCATATGTAATATTGTAACGTTGTCGGGTTACGGATTGTCGAAGTGCTACATCAACATACATCCGTTGCTGTCCGTTCCACCTTCCATGGATACCGTGCCTACCGTGTACTCTCCAGCCGCTCGAGCCTAAAATCCCAAAGCCCCGCGCTCTCCGTGAGCTCTCTTCCCACCCGAACCCAAAAACTCGAAGCATTGTACTCGCTGTGAGCTCACCATGAGCTCGAGCGCAAAATCCCAAAAGGGCCCTCTCGCTGCTCACTGTCTACTCGCTTGAGCGCACGTAGGGGTTTCTCTAGAAACCATCTGTGGGCCTGCTGCACACCCGAGTGCCGCGAAAACAGGCAATTTTTGAATGCATTTTATTGCACCCTCTATATATACTTGTTTTATATTTTTGAAACTCTAGAACTCTTGGCAGACTAGTTTCGTACCCCACTTGTGTATACTCCATTGATCTTACTCCCTTTTAGAAAACCAAAAGCTACACCTTTGTGATTGATGTTTTAACAAGGTTTCTCAATACTTTCTCTTTACTGTTTAAATACTTTCGTTCTTCTATCTTCGTTGGAGACGTTGGTATATTAAAGAAAGAGACCCGATCGTGTTCAACAACTCAACTGACTCAAGAGGAAAGATTGATGTGAAGATTGAAATGTGTCCGGTTCTGTTGTCGCGGGCAAATCTAAGGAGTTCATTGGTAGGGATCACAAGACGGGAGTAAGTCGACTAAGTTTGTACGTCGTTACCATCCGATCTGTAAGTTAATTTTCATAGTGCATTGCTTCCTTGGTCGTTGAAACCCGGAGGATTTTTCTCGATTACCGTGGGTATCGAGTTTTTCCTTCGTCAGCAAAAATCATGTCTTTCTATTATTATTTATGATCTTTTATATTTTGCATGCTTGTTATTATCGTTAGCATTTAGAAATAAATATTCTTTACGTGTATTGAATATTTAATTTTTACTACTTCCGCTATTTTTACCAGAGTCAAAACTTAATTGTAAAATTTAGGACAAAAAGTCACTTTTTCACTTGATGGGTGCCTAATAGGCATTCAAGCTCCGTTCCTAATATAAAACATCCTGATACATTTTTTAGGGTTAATCTAATATAATTTTTGAGATACTAAGCGTCGGCACAGTGAAAAAAGGAGAAAAAGAGAGAGAAAAAAGAGAGTTGAAGATTTGATCATCTAATTGAATTCCAAATCAAATTTCATTCTCTATCGATTTTGGGTATGTTGTTCTCATAGTTATAAAGGATATTTTACCGATCATTTTCCGTTTTTATCTTGTATTCTTTGTTACCAGGATTCATTTATTATAAGGTGTTTTACTCTTATACCTATTAAAATTTTTATAATCGGACATACTTAGCCTTTGTTTTGTATATGACAGAAAAGGACTCAAATAGAGTAGTCAATTTTAAGTGTTTCATAGGCGCTAGGGCAAGACAGAATGGGCAGGAACGAGCGGTCTGAGTGTTTTTCCTCATTTGAAAATGAAATTTTCGCGAAAATTTTGTATACATTATTGTTTGTGATTATTATTGTTTTATTGTATATTATTAATTTATTTTTTTACAATTCAAACAAGAGGTTCATATCCCAATAAATGGTATTAGAGATAAGTTATTATTGTCATGTATTGAAATTTGTTTGAACAAATGGAGGTTGAAAATAAAATAATTTACTCAAATATCTCAAACTATGATATTTAGATGAGTAAAAGGAAGGATTTATTGTTTGTTAAAATAATACATCTTCCACTATTTGCTACTCAGAAGCTCAAGTCAAAATTTGAGGAAGAATTGACTTTTGAGTATAAATAAATTTATGATTACATTTGGTAACTTATTGATAATAATGTGTATAATTACATTAGAAATAAAACACATATAAAAATATTGCAAGACAAGCTCAAAATGCTTTACGTCTCAAAAATTGGTAATAATAATTTGTACTATTTGATAAAATTGATGTGAGTGAGATACAATGAGAGTATGTCTATAGTCGATCACTTGAATGGGTTTTAAGGATATATTAATTATTTGATTGGTATGAGCATTAAATTTGATGATGAGTTGCTAAGCTTATAATTATTGATCACACTGCTAGATTCATGGGAGGTAATATGGATTACCATTGTCAATATTGTTTCAAACAGTATGGTGACTCTAGAAAAAACTAAAGGAACTGTGTCAAATGAAGAGATGAAACAACGATTACAATATTCTTCCTCCTCACACTTCGAAGTACTAGTCTCAAAGCCATAGTAAAAACATGAAGGGAGAGATCCATAATCTAGTGAGAAGAGCTAAAGTAAATCTTAATCAAGGTATTAAAATCTTGAATGCCACTACTGCGAAAAGAATGGATATATCAAAAAATATTGTTTCATGATTTGTTATTGAGAAATGTACAGCATGTCTTAGATATTCAACTAAATCTCATTTTGGCGGACAAGATTGACGATGAAGGGTTTTACAATACGTTTTGTAAAGAGGTATAGAAGCTGACTAGAGGATTTCTAATTAGCAAATGGGGAAAGAAAGTTTTTAACTTGTCCAACTTGTATGTGTTACAAGCTTTAGTTTCAATTAGAAATGTACATGTGGAAAAAAAGCGAGAAGTCTTGAGATTTGTGACACAGGCGGCTAGGCCATATGAGTGAAAATGGCCTGAACTGTCTAGCCAAAATAATTTTCTTCGGGGTGTGAAAGAAGCAATGTTGAAAACTTGTACTCATTGCATGGTAGGAAAATAGCGAAGAGTTGCATTCCATGGAAACTTATCTATGAGAAAAACGGATCTTCTTAAATTAATTCATACTGACATATGCGGTCATTTTAAAGTGAAGACACTCAGAGGAGTACTTTACTTTATTACATCTATTGATGATTGATTGAGAAAATTGTGGATATATCTCTTGAAGTTGAATGATCAAGCCCTTGACATCTTTGAGCAATTCATGCCCTCGTCGAAAGACAAACAAGGAAGAAATTAAAGTGTATTCAAAGTGACAACAGAGGCAAATATATTAGAGAATTCGATACATATTGTTGGATCCATGGAATATGATAACCAAATGACTCCACCGAAAATACTACAACTAAATGGCATGGCAAAAAGGATGAATAGAACATAGACCAAAAGAGTTTATTGTATGTTTTCGGAGGCGAAGTTCTCTCCTTTATTTTTGGGGAAGCTTTGAATGCCATGATTCATGTGACCAATTTCTCACCAAGTGACCTACTAAATGACAAAATATTGGAAAAGGTGTGATCCTTAAAAAAAGTACCCTACAACATATAGGGAGCAATAATGTAATATTTTGGATCCCGATTAGATTATTTTAATATTAATTGTGATTTTGAGTATTTCAGATATGGTGAAAATAATTTAAAATATTCTAAAATTTTGAGGAATGATCGGAATTTTGGGGTGGCGCCCGAGGTGCGCCTGTGCTGTTGTTCGGAATCCGATTTGGATTTAAAATTAAAGATAATAATAAT
>JAODPA010066781.1:0-33819 GCA_025585075.1 Nepenthes mirabilis
TTATAAAAATTATATATCTTATTGAGTAATTGGCTTACTATTACTTTAATTTTTAATAACTTTTCATATTAGAGGGCTAAAGACATACTTACAGTTGACAAGAGATAATTGAAAGGCTATCTAAGGATTAGAACTAGGATTTAAAATTTTTGAATGATGTATTTTGTTTCAGGATAATAAACTCAGGGTATTTATTTTACTATAGTTTTTTGTACTATGATAATTAGTTTATAAAAATATTTTATTGGTGATTTAGTTGGATTTTTATATTATTCAATGGTATATTTAAAGTACAATTTTTGCTTACTTCGATTTATTATTGGCATATCTCTTTACTTATTTTTCAAGGTCATTAAGGTCGTTCTCAGAGTTACCTTTGAGTATAATATTTTGGATCCTATGATTTAACTTATAACTTTATTTTGGTCATTTGTTAGTATTTGTCGTTTTCTAGGGTCACGTCCCTACGCCATTTTATTAGGTTTCCATTGATGAATGAATAATTAATTTCTAGTAATTAAGAGATAAATATTCGATCAACTTAAATAAGGATCAATAATAATTTATGGGACCTCAGGATACAGGGAAGTTGTGATGGATTGGATTATTTTTCTTAAATAACATTCGCCAATAAATACATAACTTAAACCCAATAATAATAATATAAGATTTCGACAGAAAATTGAGTAGAGTTTCGTTTGTAAGTCAGACATTTGTCAAAATACAAACACTTGAATAAAACCCTGTACAATAATCTACAACAATTTTGTAAATAAAGACAACTCAATTTCACAGGACCTCAAACTACCACAACACCACAGATGGCAATGACATTATGACTCAGGTATAACATTGGCTAAAAAAAGATGCCAGCTAAAGAAAAATCCATTATCACCATAATAAGAAAACTTGCGGAAGCATAATAACCATATATATAGCGAAAAATGACCATACAATCATCCGCAATAAAATCATCATCAGAGAAGACACAAAATATAAATTTTCTGAGTACTTAAAATTAATTATAAGTTCCTATTTTATACATAATAAACAACTACATCCCCAAACTCTGTATTTGAAATCAGCTACCTATCAAGCTCCTACTGCCTACTCAATCTCGTCGGGTATTAAAGCATTCTCATCTGAAAAGAGAGATAACAAGTGTAAGTGTACAGTTTAGCAAATATAATCGTACATCACTACAACAGATAGATAAATAATAAAAATGATAAATGGATGGGGGAAGACATACACTTTCAATGAAACAAAAACATGAGAGGAAAGAGGATATTTGGGATCGCTTGGGTCACATGTTTACATTAATTGCATTTTATACATTATTATTATTTTTATTAATCTTTGCAGAACAACATCAATAGGTCGTACTAGCTAACGATGCGAGATAACGATGAAAGAAATGTGTTCGCTACACATTCTAAAGCACTAGCTACATTTTAGACCTGCAGTACTCGACCATCGGCTACATTTTAGACCTGCAACACTCGATCATAGCAATTCGGCTTATGTCCCCCGGGAATCAGGGCAATCCTCGTTCTTTCACAATAGTGTCCTAAGACGTACTACGAATATCATCCGCCTCCATGAACTGTCAGAGTATTCCTTGGGTTTCCACCATGATGTACGTGGCAAATCAGAGGGGCACCACCCAATAAACATAAGTCCATGGTCCTAATTTCAATATTTAGTCTTTCCTTGTGGGAGGATCCATCACATTCTATTTACATTCTCCAATCGGGAGATCACGTTCCCATCACATTTTTTCATCCGAGAGATCAAATCCATCATATTGTACTTCATGGATTTTCCTCCATTTGCTTGTACGATTAATATCTTTCTTTTAGACTTAAATCTATTGACAATACATTTCATGTGCTTGGACATTAAACGTATGGAGGAGAACAAAATTTCTTACCTCAACATACCATTTTACCTTGGAGGTCCTCCAGAGCACAATTCTTCACAATTGGAGCACCATTTCTTATTTTCAAGGCTTACAATATAGCATGAACATTTAGACATAAATTTCATAATAATTGAATGGAGGTAAATCATGCGAATTCATACATTCATCTCAAGTGAACAGTATTATGGGACATTTAGAGCTCTCAGACGCCATGAACGGATCAATTCTTATAAAATTGGATGTTCGGCTGATATATATACATAATTAGAATGTGGTAATTCACATCTTGAGGTCAATTTAACAAAATACGGTGAGAAAAACGGAAAGCCCAAAATCTCGCGTGGGTTAGGGTTTGGCAGAACCCAATCGGACGAATTGGACAACGATTTGGATAAATAACTACATATTCATTGATCATTAATCCTGGGTTTTATGATTTTCACATTTAGGGTGGGTATCGAGACGAAAATATTCGATAAAAAACGAGTAACAATCAAAAGAGAATGAATAGTGACTACGAGAACACTTGTCTCAACGCGTACTCCAACTTTTTTAACTAGTTCTCGGACGAAATCGGACTTCTCGGGCCTCAATCTCCTCCTCCTCTCTCTCCTCTTCCCCTCTCACTCTTCCGTTCTCTCTGGAATCGTCCAGAAAATGCCCCAAGAAAAACGTGCACGCCCTTTTATAGGAAGCGGGCGCTCGAGCGGTTCTGTTTTTCGTGCCCCATTGGCGCTCAAGCGCAACTCGGGCCTGGGTCAGGCCCGCATTGAACCCACAGCAAGCCTACTTCATTTTTTCACAGTTCGGGACTCGTTTTGACCCCTTTAATACAATTTTTCACATCCCTGGACTCTAATTTTGATATATAACCTTAATAGGCCATGATTATCACAATTTAAAACCCAAAATCTTATCTATGAATTAACGTTTCTCGTTTTACAACTTCGATTTTCTATTTACCAATTCTGAATATTTGGACTTTTCGATCCGATTCCACCTGTACACCTTGACCTTATTTACCTATCCTAACTTAATTACTTCCTAATTACCATATTTGAAAATCCGAAATCTCACAATCTATATTAACTGTATCTTGAAAATCTATACCTTAAAGGACCTAACTTCCCATTTCTACTTCCGAACTCAATTTTCTCATATTCTATATCTAATTCTTAATCATTATTAAGTCAATTACATCCCAATTATTATGTTCCAGAGCTTGGGCCATCACAGAAGTGATAGGGCAACTTCTCAAATTATTTTTCTAAATCTGTAATAGAATGTTTGTTCGGGTGTCACTCAATAGTGTAAGATTCAGCAACCTATACTCCTTGTGAATGCCTGACTCGTTTTTTTGTTACTTTCTATGATCCCAAGTGGAAGAAATGCTTCCATTTCCCTTCTTTTTTTTCTACCATTTGATCTTTGATGGTACTTATAATTTGAATAGTCTAGCCACTTTACTTCATTGGCATTTTCTGCCGCAATATAGGCCTTAGTGATATCCTCTACCTCTAAGAATGCTTGAGGATCCTCTCAAACTAAATACTTAAAAGGGATTATCCTATTGTATAGTAGTTATGAAAGTATTCAACTTTTCCTCATTGATGAGTTTTGAGATGCTTCTAGACTTGATATTAAATTAGGACATAAAACGTTCTAGGCCCTCATTAGTAGCCTATCAAATCCAGATAAAGCGTCAGGGTTCTTTTCTTTCCTCTTACTTGAGGGAAATCAGAATAGGAACTAGTCTACCAATTTTGGAAAAGATTCAATTGAACTTGATCATAATATGTATAATCAAATTTTCGTATCTCACTTTAAAGTTAAACGGTAGCGGAAAAATAACTCTTCATCCTCTAAGTTTTGGAAGGTAAATAACGTGTAAAAATGGTCAAGATAATCCATTGGATCAATACTTTTGTTACGAGGTCCTAGTATTGACATTGTAATTTTATAGAGAAGCCATTACCTCTTTATTTCCGTTATAAAGGATGTACTATTTAATTTGGTCATTTATCCAACAGTATTTCCTTGAAAAGATTGTTATTTAATTTTCTTTATTTATTCATCAAAATTGTGGAGGCAATGTTATTTTATTTTATTTTTTTGCATTGAAGAACATCCTCAACTCTGAGTAATTAGAAGATATGCCTATTATCTACTCCTCTAAGAGGGTTTTGAGTATACTACTGTATAACTCTTCCTTTTGGACTAAAGGACATCTGAAATTTTAGGTATATATCGAGAATTT
Organism: Nepenthes mirabilis; assembly: GCA_025585075.1. Classification (NCBI taxonomy): domain Eukaryota; kingdom Viridiplantae; phylum Streptophyta; class Magnoliopsida; order Caryophyllales; family Nepenthaceae; genus Nepenthes; species Nepenthes mirabilis. The sequence continues at coordinate 4,182 of JAODPA010066781.1, forward strand.
TGTCACTCGAAACTTTCTTCCCTAATCTCGAAGTTTAAACATCCTTTGAGACAACAAAAGGTAATGTGAACAGACGCCTTAGGACACATTGGGATATTTCTCTATGGGTGGCTTCCTATTGAGACAATCTACTTTCCTTTTGACCTCCTCCGCCTTGCGGTTGATGCCTTTGTTTGAATGACCTTATGCTTGCGGGCTTGGCCCTTAATTCTATCCCATAAGGAATTTAGCATCTTTGATATATCATGAATTTGGGTGGCTAAAGCCCCTCTGTTTGGGTTGGCTGAAGAAAGAGCACTCCCGTGATTGCCTTCTGCTGGAATTATATCATGAGACGAAGTATCTTTGGATGGTAGGTTTGATTGTCCTTGTGCTTTTACATTTACCAATTTTACTTGTTGAAAAAGTGAGTAATTTTTGGACAAATGTGATGGGAATTCAATATGAGCGGATGGTTTGATGCCATTTCCATATACGTCACCAATGACGCGTATATTAAATCTGGATAATTGTCCAAAAAGAGTCAAATTGGATCTTTGGGTCTTAATATACAAATCTTGCACATCACAACGTTTATAAGAAATTAAAGGATATGCGACTCACTTTTAATATATCCTTTGATATTCAAATCAAAAATCTCCATTGGAGAATAGACAAAATAATGAAAACCAAGGATCAGAGAGAAAGTTGAGCATTTGAGGGTTAAGTTCTATAATTTATAAGATTTATAAGTATTTAGAAGTCAAAAGCTCTGTACTTGCTTTTTTTCAAATTGTTTTTTTTCCTTCTCTATTTTAAGAGAAACGAGTTTACTTATAACTTTGCAACCAATTTGTGGCTATTTTCTAAAGAGGTATAATTGTTTAATATTTTGAGCTATTATACTAATTGGGAAGCAAATTGTTTAACTATTTCATACACTATGAGTTAATACTTGTTTAGTAAACATATTAGCTACTTATTTAATTTGACCGTTTATCTCTCAACTCACGCAATTCATTTATTAGGATTACCATCCGATTTAATCAATAACCTGACCATTTAAAACCTTGGTTTTTAATACCTATTACAGTCTGATAAGTTAGTAACTCAATAATTCGGCTATTTAGTTAGATTCTTTTCTAGTGTGTGTCTAACAATTAAATTGATCTATCCCACTTCATGAGTTCGTTGCTTGTGGGAGCGAGTCTCATTGATTTTATTTTAAATGCTACCCAACACAAATATCTCAATGTTATGAAAATAATGAATTTAAAAAGTAAATTGTGTCACTTGTATTTTAAGGGGAAATTTTTTAAAAGTACTAAATATGACATATATTTAAATTATCTTAGTAGTTTTTATGAGACAAATTGGCAGATTAGCTCCTATGTAAGTGTTATGTCGGTAAAATAATGATGAGGTTGAATTAAGAAACAAAAAGATTACTTTAGGGCTTAGAAGTATAAAAATTATATTTTCCTATTATATATCTATATGATTGATGGTCTATTAATGAGCCAATATTAGTATATTATAAGTGTCATAACGGGAAGTTAACTCTACAATTCTGGCTTATAAGTTTAAAAGATTCTTTCTTCTATCAAACCGATCTTTTAAAATTAATATCTCTATTTGAGTTTATATTCGTAACAATGGTACTTTCATTGAGTTTGATAGGACAGAGAGCTCCTCAAACTTATAAGCCAACTCTTATAAAGTTGGCTCCCCAATACGAGGCTTGTAATATAATATTTTATTTTAATAACATGGTTTTAATTATAATAGTTTTGAAAAAAAAAATCTTAGCAGTTTATACTCGCCATTGCTCTTCTCTGTTTCCTCTGTTTTTCAAAATTTTGCTTGAAAATGGGCGCCGAACCTCGTCAGCTCCATGCCGTCTTCTTCCCATTTCAAGCCCACGGTCACATGATTCCGGTGCTTGACATCGCTAGGCTCTTCGCCTCTCGCAGAGTTAGGACCACCATCATCAGCACCCCTCTCAACGCCCCAAGCTTCCGGAAATCCATCAAAAGCTCCCTTGAACTTAGCACGCCAATCACCCTCGAAATCTTTCCCTTCCCCACCAAATTGTGTGGCCTCCCCGACAGAGTCGAAAATGTCGAGCAGGCCGTCAGCCTCAACTTATTCGGTCAGTTCATCGAAGCCACAGAGATTGATACGTGCTCCATGTGCGGCTCGGTGATGATCGTCGAAGAAGTGACAGAGAAGGGGAGTTCTGGCGAAGGAAGACGGCGGTTAGGGTAAACCGAGGTCAGGGAAGTGGGTTGAGGAAGGAGGAAGAGAAAACAGAACGGGAGGGGAGGGAATAGAGAGAGAGAGAGAGAGAGTTGAGAGAGGCAAAATATTCTTCTTACTCCATTACGTGCGTATCAGTACATATATAACGGGTAACATAACGGGGAAAATGGGTAACGGGGAATGGGTACATTCACTACGTAATATTGTCGTTCCCATCAAAATGACCTTATCCTCAAGGTCAAACGGCTTATACACAAATGTCCTGGACCCGGCACCACAACCCTGTTCCTGATTGAAGGATGGTGCAGCTGAAGGACACCAATTCCTTAGGTCGCTCGATTGTCCCGCACCCGCAACTAGCATTCTCGTAAAGTGAAGTTCAGTTGCTATTCTCACATAAAGCTCCCTCCCCAGTGAATTATGGTACATTACAAATGGCCTTACTTCTGCTCCACCTGTAGCTCCCTGTAAAACTGGAGTTTCAATTTCAACAAAGTCTAAAGGTTCCACTATCGTGCATATCTCCGAGACAATCTTTGCTCTCTTCCGTAATACCGCTGCCACTTCAGGATTTGCAATCATATCGACACACCGTTGACGATAGTGCTTAGCCACATCAGTTAGCCCATGATATTTATCTGGCGATGGCAGTAAAGAATTCGTAAGAATTGCAAGGGAACTTACACAAACAGAGAGCTCTCCTTTGTCTGTCCCGACAGCACCACAATTGGCAGCCCTCATGCCATGGCCCACTCTGAGATCTATATCTTTTAGAGTTAGGTCAGGAAGAGATAGATCCCAAGAGGAATTCCCTCCAATTATCTCAATTGCTATATCAGAACTGGCCCTAGGAATCCTCTCTGTAATATCAGGCTGCAAGTCATCAAGAATAAGGAAAGATGCAATTCTATCAAGGGAAACTTTAATCTGAATTATCATAGAGATTTTGTCGGGTAAATTGCTTATAGGCTCTTGTAGTATCTGAAATGTTGCAAGAGCAGATAAAATCTTTCCTGATTCAAGGGGAATTCCCATGAACATACAAGTGCCAAAGGTGACCACAGACACAAATATGGGCGCACCCCAAAAGAGAAATGAAGTCACAGCCCAAGTGTACAAATATTTTTTCAACCATCCAATTTCACCATTTCTAAGCTCAACAATCTTAGACAAGAATTTCATCTCCCACCCCTGGAGCTTAAGGATTCTCATGTTCTTTAGGATCTCAGATGTTGCTTTCATTCTATTATCTTTCGATTCCATTAGCTTGTCCTGATAATTCTCTAGGAGAGTCGACAATGGAGAATTTGCTAGCATAACAATTATAGAGGCGACAAGAGCAGAAATAGAGGCTAGCCCCAGATTTTTATACAAGATCAACAAGGCCAAAGCAATTTGCTCAATGACCATCCATGGATCATGCATATGCCAACTAAAGTCACTAACCCTATGAGCATCAATGCTCATGAAATTGAGGATCTCCCCAGTAGAGTGGCCTTGCTTTGATTGACAGGAAAGGGTTAGACCCTTATTGTAGATCATCGCAGCGAGAACCGATCTAGCCTTAATTCTAGCCTTCTGGACCCTGAAGAACCAGTACCTTTGCGAGAGACACTCCACAAGCTTGGCGACCAAAAATGTAGAGACTAGAACATATCCATTATTGATATCCTGTCTGTCATCAAAGTAGTGAACAAGTGTATCGATAAGATAAGGACCGACATAGCTAGCCAGCGAGTATAGCAGTGCAAGGAAAGCAGTGGACAGGATGTCCCCCCAAGTTGTGAGGATTAACGACTTCACCAGCTGGAATGTTGTTAACTTACTTCCACTACTATGAATTATTTCACAAATCTCATCAATTCTTCTTCAGAAATTCCATGAGTTGAAAAATATATAACTATGAGAGCAGATAGATTGTCCTTGTTTGCTTCAGTAGCCCTTCTCAAGTCTTCCATATTAATGTTCCCCTTAGCATCAGTTCCAACAGACACAATTTTCATTCCACACCTGGCAGCACTAGCAGGATTTGTTCCAGGGGCTGAGTCAGGTATGCTGCATACATTACAGTGATGATCTCCTCTCACCTTCCATGTGAAGGACAAAGACAACAGCAACATTGAAGTAGCCATTCCAGAGACACTTGTGATCAGTAGACTTTTTCTTCCTTGCTTATCCATCCAGGATGATGCAGTAGCAGTACCAAGGTAGTGAACTGTTTTACCCATTTTGAGATGTCCAATTGGTGCAGATGCTGAAAGAACACTTGCAGATGTTACAGACTTTGGCAAGATACCGATCCACCTCTTGTCAACCAACAACTTCAAAGCCTTGCTTGGATGGCCCAACTGCGTGTACCCAACGATCATAGTAGTCCATGAGACAAGATCAGCTTCTGCAACCAGCCCATCTCTCATTTTATTAAACAAAATCACCTCCTCTTCAACACAGTCATTCTACGCGTACCCCACAACTAAGGAAGTCCAAGAAGCTACATTTCCATCGGTACATTCATTAAACACGTCCTCAGCACATTTGATCTCTCCACACTTTGCATACATATCTACCAAACCTCTAATCGGAATTGTATAAGAATCAAGATCTGCATATAGTTGGAAGGTCTGGGTTCTGCCAAACGTATCAGCCATTGATCCACCAGTAAATGACCCACCAATTTGAGGCCCAGGACCCACAATTCCACACCTGCTTCTTTCATTCTTGAAGTGAAAAAGGGTTATAATGACAGAGCCGTTCAACAGTTTAGGGGTGAGAAGACCGCAATTATGCACAAGAGGAGCAAGGTGTCTGCACTGAGATGTGGGCGTGATCACCAGTTGACCGTGAAGGACCCACTGGTTGGATTGACAACCCATGAAATTTGTAATGTCTCTCAAATGTAGAGTGTTAGAAATACCCACTGTTGAGGGTAGCAGGTGTTCATCGTCCAACACAGGAGGAGGGTGATGAACTGTTTCTAGAAACGATTCTGTTGGAAATTTGTCCTCATTGGAGCCCGCTTCTATAAGTGGAATGAGACTCTGACTACCTTCACCCTCCAAATCCAGGTCTATCGGATTTAATTTCTTGAGTGGGAGAAGGTAATTTGGCCGATGTGAGACAGTTTGTGGCTTAGCGATTTGGAAATCAGAGGGTGCAGTCGAAGGTGAGAAAAATGAGGCAAGGTTTGGAAGCCACGGTGGTTCGATGAATTGTTTCTCGACGCGAGGCAAGGAGGGAGAAATTTCAGTGAAGGTTCGCTGGAATGTTGTGGTAGGTGGCTCGTCGAATTGAAAATTAGGAGACGCATGTGGATGGGGTTTCTCGATTCGAGTCAGAGGCGGCAATGGCTCAGTGATGGAGGTTCGAAGAACTTCAGTGGTGGGAACCACAACCGATGGTGAGTTTGAAATTAAAGGAAAATTAGCGAAGGTGGAAGCCAAATACGGTGATGAAGTTGAAGACGACGGGGAATCAGGGACGATTATTTGAGGAACTGTTTGTGGTACAGAACACACAATGGGCGAAATTTCCGGTTGGTACGAGTGACGATACGAAACGATTGGAGTGACTGGTAGAACGGTTGGAGGAGAAGTAGAAGAAATCACAGAAGGTGAAGAGGTCACTGACCGTTTAGTGTTGCGCTCGAGTCGGTGGAGTGACTTGCTGAGTTCCACCATGGACGAGCTGAGTGCGGTGCAGGACGACCGGATCTGTACGGTTTTTGAAACCGCGGTGGACATGCGGGCACCAAATCGGTCGATAGCTCGTCGGATGTCCTTCATCGCGCTGGCTAGGTCGGCGACGGCCGCTTCGAGTGCGTCGAGTGCGCGTTCTTCGTTCTCCTCCGCTTTTGTCTCAATGATAGCACCATTTGATACGTGCTCCATGTGCGGCTCGGTGATGATCGTCGAAGAAGTGACGGGGAAGGGGAGTTCTGGCGGATGAAGACGGCGGTTAGGGTTAACCGAGCTCAGGGAAGTGGGTTGAGGAAGGAGGAAGAGAAAACAGAACGGGAGGGGAGGGAATAGAGAGAGAGAGTGAGTGAGTTGAGAGAGGCAAAATATTCTTCTTACTCTATTACGTGCGTATCAGTACATATATAACGGGTAACGTAACGGGGAAAACGGGTAACCGGGAATGGGTACATTCACTACGTAACAGAGATGCTCCGGCATCCGCTCGAGCGGCTCCTGGAGAGCCGCCGCCCCGACTGCCTCGTCGCCGATGTGTTCTTCCGTTGGGCAACGGATGTTGCCGCCAAGGTGAACATTCCAAGACTAGTTTTTCACGGGACTGGCTTCTTCTATCTCTGTGCATCAGATGTTCTCAGGCTTTATAAGCCCCACACAACTCCTCACTCCGATGACGAGCCCTTCTCACTTCCTACCCTTCCCCACGAAGTTAAATTGACGAGAATGCAACTACCTCCAGATTATCGAGAAAATGGAGAGAGCGATTCCACCAGATTGTTAACTCGAGTGAAGGAATCGGAAGAGAAGAGTTATGGAGTCATTGTTAATAGCTTTTACGAGCTCGAATCTGCTTATGCTGATTACTACAGAAAGGTTTTGGGCAGAAGGGCATGGAACATTGGCCCTGTTTCACTATGCAACAGGAACACTGAAGAGAAAGCTCGGAGAGGAAAGGAAGCTGCTATCAACGAGCACGAATGCTTGAAGTGGCTCGATTCGAAGGAACCCAATTCTGTCGTTTACTTGTGTTTCGGGAGTACAGTCAAGTTCACCACTGCTCAGCTGCGCGAGATCGCTTTGTCTCTAGAAGCTTCTGGACAGCAATTTATCTGGGTCGTCAGAAGCTGCAGCGATGATGGAGCAAAGGAACAACAATGGCTGCCTCAAGGTTTCGAAAGAAAGATGGAAGGGAAGGGTCTGGTTGTAAGAGGACGGGCACCTCAAGTGTTGATTTTGGATCATGAAGCAATAGGGGCATTTGTGACTCACTGTGGATGGAATTCAACGCTGGAAGGTGTGCCCGCAGGCGTACCAATGGTGACATGGCCAGTTTTTGCTGAACAATTCTTCAACGAGAAACTGGTGACTGAAATTTTGAATATTGGAGTTCCTGTTGGAGCTAAGCAATGGAGTGAGACAGCTTCAGGGTCGGTTCTTGTGAAGCAGGAAGCTATCGAGATGGCGCTGTGGCTAATAATGGCGGGGGAGGCGGCGGAAGAGATAAGGAGCAGAGCAAAGAAGCTGAAAGAGATGGCGTGGAGGTCCGTGGAAGTAGGTGGGTCGTCGTATTCGGACCTTAGTGCCCTCATAGAGGGATTGAGCTCTTATCATTTGCATAAGAGTAAGTGAATTATGCTGTGATTTGTTATGTATTCTGTGCTCTGTTTTCGGTTCTCGAAACAGAGCTTTTGCATCTGGTCCTTTTATCGTGGACTGAAGGTTTGAGAAGATTGCTAGTCTTATTATTGTACAGCAATTTTATGTCATACTAGCAATCATTCTTATTATAAGTGCTTTATAAATTTCTCAAAATAAATTAATTTGGAGAAGTCCAAAAATCAGTATAAGAGATCGAATATTGTTCAATTAATTTGTAGGTCAGGTCTAAAAATTTATTATGTATTAATCTTACAAAAGCCCAATTAAAAATTATTCATAATTTGCCCATATATAAAATACAACTTGATGAGTCTAATATTATGGGCCAACCTGGAGTCCAAAGTGTAGCAGAGAAGCCCCATCTCGGCTGGAAAAGTAAAACTTCACTTGGTGGAAAAATTTTTATTACCTCCCACAATAAAAAGGGGAGCAGTAAACAAGGGGGATTTATGATACGTGCTCCATGTGCGGCTCGGTGATGATCATCGAAGAAGTGACCGGGAAGGGGAGTTCTGGCGGAGGAAGATGGCGGTTAGGGTAAACCGAGGTCAGGGAGGTGGGTTGAGGAATGAGGAAGGAAGAGAAAACAGAACGTGAGGGGAAGGAAAAGAGAGAGAGAGAGAGAGTTGAGAGAGAGGCAAAATATTCTTTTTTTTCCCATTACACAGAATTGCCTATTTATACGGGAACGGGGTCCTGTAACGGGGAACGGGGAAAATGGAAAACGGGCGTAATATTGCTTCGTCCATCAAAAGAATCATGTCCTCAAGGTTAGATACGAAGATAAAATTCTAAGCATCACGATCCAGCGCAACTCAATATTTTTTCGAGTCCCATCATCGTTTGCATTTGTCGTAGCTCCCTCTGATGTCTCGGTATATGACTCGACCATCTGATGAATGTAAGAAAACAAAGCCTCAGAAAGCTCCAATGGCAATTTTAAGCCTTAAATTCCGTGGTAGTGGCTGAGCAGCAGAGTCTCTGCCAAACAGGTGGGTTTCCAAACTTCCCTGCTGCATAAATGCATAAACAAGTAGCAACTCCTTTTCTTCCCAGCAATACCCCAATAGATAGATCTGTTGGTTCTGAAATTTCCAATGAATGGCATGACTAAAAGAAAGCCAGAAATACATATTTAGACCATGGATATTGAGGAAGATGCACAATATGACAGAATAGCAGATTGAGTCGGGTGCGCCGACTCTTTCCATTGAAATCTGTGCGGAAACCGTGACACACATGCTTGCTTGCTCGGGCTGAGCACAGCCAATTCCCTCAATTGCCATTTCAACAGTTTGCGGTTTCAAGAAAAGGTGCTTGGGTCCAAAATCTGTTCCCATGCCCAAATCCAATCTATTCCAATGGAAACAGCTTTCAATTTCCTCCGTTTGGGAATTAGACAGCTTTGGCAGCATAAGGTTGTGTGAAAAAATTGAGAGATCCATTGCCATAATCAGAGCCATTATGAGGCACAATGTAGAATCAGCCGGTGCGTGTGGGAGGAAGGCAAGAAGTCCATTAATGTTTTCCAGAAATAAAAAGATTAATGGGTAGGAAATTGTACCCCAGGTAGAAGTTCCCCATGCTTGAGAAGCATCTGTCTGGCAATTTTTCGTTGTATATGAATGTGTTTGGCCCGCATCAATGAAGGTGATTGAAGTAGGTACATTAGTGCTGTGGATTTCATAGTTGTGAGCTTCACCAGTTGTCACAATGTAGGCGTATGCCCATATGGTCGTCACGCCTAGGGAAATTACGTATATCTGGAATAGCCAACGGCCAGATATGGATACGGCTTGGAGATACACGACAAATTTGAGAACCAGCAGTATTTGAGATATGAATGTTCCCACATAGCTATCAGCTCGAGGGAATCCTAGGTTGAAAAATGCCAAACCTATGGCAGAATTTGTTTGCGCTTCCATGATTGGATTTATGCATTTGGACAGTAGAGGCATGAGTCGGCTGATCCCAAATATTAAACGGAGGCGGCAGAGAGGACGACAGAGAAGACACCAGAAGGAATGAATATTTCTTTGTTTTGAATATATTTCCATGAAGCACCACGGTCGAGCCACCAGTCCAGATATCACTCTATAACCAGCCAAACGAATTTCTGACTCCTGCTGTAGAATGGACAGACACAAACCCGACAGTGTGAGCTTTGAACGCCGGAATGCCACTTCATAGATTAAAAGACGGAGATGTTCTTCAGCATCCCCATTTAGACTTGCATTTTGTGGTTGATTCTTCCCTGCTATGTTCCCAAGAGCCTGCAATGCATTCGGTTGCTTACCACGTCTTTGCTCACCACTGCTTTGCCTACCAACAGCGGCATCGATCACAAATCTTGCTACATCTGGTGGACTTGGTAGCAGTGTAACTCCTTGCATAGGTGAATCTACTGGACTAAATGCCTCTAGTGCAGACTCACATTCACCTGCCTCTCCAGTTTCAGAAGGAACAGACCTGCCTTCTATAGTGGAAATAATAGTGCTTACACTAGATTCGTCAATAAACCCGAATGTGTTTTCCTTGGACAGCACCCTTCCACAAATTATCATTGCTCTTGACCTGAAGATTGGTTCCATGGGGGTGTTGCGTACTAAAGTGCTGATCTGTTGAAGAAGAATGGTCTTTGACAAGGATTCCACGCCCTGTTCCACGGCCTGTTTGCCTTCCGTCTTCTCATACCAGAGCTCCAAAACACTCCTGGTCACCAAGGTATCAGTTGCACCATTGACTTCTGATTCTAACAGAGCAAGCAACTTTGAGGTGTAGATCACTGATGTCACTGAAAGAAGACTTGAGAACAGCTTTACAATCAATGCTAAAACTCGAACACATCCCAGTGATGAACCTTGCGCCATCAGATTCCTAAGGTCACTAGCATCAATGCTATCAGCTGGAAAGATAGTGGTGATGCTTTCAGGTGAGCTTGTAAAATTCTCAATTGAATTCTTAATTGCGTCCCTTGAAGCAGCTGCAATCTGCTCATCACCGGTAACAAGGCAACCCAGCAGTAATGGATAGGCATCACACGCAATTGTTAAGTGGGCTGGTGAAACAGATTTGTCATCAAGGTTCTCAAAAAGGAAAAAGACCGCCTTACAAGCTAGTGCCCTGATTGCCTCAAAATCCGTTCGTAAACCACCATATTTTGATTTGGATATTCTTTCTAGACACAAAACTAAAGTATTATCCAGTCCAAGCACACCTGCTTTGGTCTGTAAAGCACTTTTATTGCCCTTCCCACCACAAAATGCCTGTCCCCAAGAGTTCATCATATTTTTCACAGGGTGACTGCTGCTCCGCAAGTCATTTATCAATCCCGCAAGCCCAAATTCTTTCCCGTTGAGACAAAGCCTGCTACAACTAATTTGGACATTTACTGATGAAGAATTTCTGAAAATGCACCAACCTATTTTGTCCCTCAGTGGAGTAATTGTTTTTTTGTCTGAGAGTCGAACTGTGATGAAGTGAAGTGCAGATGGGGCCGAAATAGAGGCCAGGGATTCCATTGTCTAGATAAAGCCGTCCTCATCGATTATCAAGCATGAGACCCGGAATGGTAGGCTTGGAAGAGAGAGTTGGTTCAGCGAAGCTAAGGTGGAATTAGTGGATGGCTGAGTACGTGGGTAGTGGATGGCTGATTTTTCCATACTGGGAATGTTCGGTAACGGTGATGGAGTTGAAGACGACGAGGAGTTTGGAGTTGGAAATGGTAGTCGGTCGATGCGGTTGGGGCAGGATGGGCTAATTTGCCCGGAGATTCGAGCAGGAACGACTATTTGAGGAACGGAGGGTGGTACGGAACCAGTGGTGGAAGGTTTACTCACGGCAGAGGCCGTGAGTGATTGGTTCTCGTCTTGGGACAAAGGGTAATCAATTGTAGTGAGGGATTTTGGACATATGGAGAGGAACGTACCTGATATGCGTTGTCGTGCGGTCACCTCCAACTCCTGGATCGCCTCCGACTTTGCTGAGGATTTAGGATTGGAACAGAAATCTGAAATTTCTGTGGAAGGCAGGCGAAGATGAGAGGACGGGATGATAATCGAGGCAGAATTTGTAGACGACTGGAGATGGTGTTCGCTTCGTTGTTGTTCAATTTGGGCCAGAGAGTGATGGATCTCAGCCATAGACGACGGGGAAGCAGGGACGATTATTTGAGGAACTGGTGGTAGTACATAACACACAGTGGGCAAAATTTCCGGTTGGTGAGGGTGACGATACAAAACAATTAGTGTGACTGGTAGAACGGGTGGAGGAGAAGTAGAAGAAATCACAGAAGGTGAAGAGGTCACTGACCGTTTAGTGTTGCGCTCGAGTCGGTGGAGTGACTGGATGCGGATTTGTGCTGCTACTGAAGCCATGGTGGACAGTTGGGTGGCCAATCAGTCGGTAGCTCGTCGGATATCCTTCAGCGCACTGGCCTATTCGGCCATAGCCTCTTCGCGTGCTGCGAAAGCTCGTCCGTCGTTCGCCTCCGCTTTTATCTCAATGAGAGCACCATTTGATACGTGCTCCATGTGCGGCTCGGTGATGATCATCGAAGAAGTGACGGGGAAGGGGAGTTCTGGCGGAGGAAGACGACGATTAGGGTAAACCGAGGTCAGGGAGGTGGGTTGAGGAAGGAGGAAGGAAGAGAAAACAGAATGTGAGGGGAGGGAAAAGAGAGAGAGAGAGAGAGAGTTGAGAGAGAGGCAAAATATTCTTTTTTTTTTATTACACAGAAATTGCCTATTTATATGAAAACGGGGTCCTGTAACGGGGAACGGGGAAAATGGAAAACGGGCGTAACAATCTATCTAAAAATCGAGTAGAAAAACCTCCCAAAAGCGGCGCCCTTGCTCCCCTGCTCCAGTTCACCGCTCGTCAGGGAAACAAAGCATCTCAAAGCCCTTTTGAGGGTGCCCTGTTCCTCTGTCCCTGTTGTAGTGAAACAGGGCTCGAAGCCCTTTCACAATGGAGCCTAAATGTGCTCGCCAAACAGAGTACAAAGCTCTTCACAAATGGCAACTAGTTCCTCTCAGTTACACACGGGCCAAACGGGGCACAGAGCTTTCCCAAAATGATGCCCAGTTCCTTTGTTCTTGTGAAATGGGGCTCAAGGCCTTTCCAACAGTAGTGTCCAGCAGCTCTCCTCCAAATTCGGAAGAAGCAGAGCATCGAGCCCTCAACGATGGTGCCCGGATGCTCTCACCAAACAGAGCCCAAAGCCCCAAAAGCATCACCCTGGCTCCTCTGCTCCAGTTCTAAACTCGCCGATTGAACAAAGCACCACAAAACCCCATTAATGGCACCTAGCCCTCTGTTCCTGATTCCGGTAAAGTAGGGTTCGAATCTCTCAACGATGGAGCCCGAAATCTCTCGCCAAATAGGATGTAAGGATCCCCGAGCCTGTCGCTCAACTCCCCCACTCTATTCATGGAGGAATAGAGGCTCAAGGCACCCAAAATGAAGCCCATAGCTCCCAGGTCAAAACAGAACACAAAGCTCTCACCATGGCGTTCGGCAGATCCTTCCCAAATCAGAGCCAAACATAGTATGGAGCTCCCCTCAAAATGAAACCCCGACGCTCTCAGTAGAATGAGATACGAAGCTGAATCCCTAAAATGGTGCTCATCTGACCTCCACATCGGGTTGACAGGGAGCTCCCAGCTCCTTCATAAATGGCGTTCAGGGCCCCTCGAAGCCCTTGCCATCTCTCTAGTGAGCCGCCTCTTAGTTGGGCTCACCCAAGAGCTCAATCCTCCACCTACTGAGCCATCGTTCAATCGGGTGCACCTCGAAACTTAATCATCTGTCTAATGAGTTGTTCTTCAGCCAGGCACACCCAAGAGCTCAATCTTCCACCTAATGAGACGCCTCTCAGCAGGGCGTACCCTAAAGCTCAATCCTCTGTTTAGTGAGTCGCTCGTCGATCAGACACACCAATAGGACCATAGTCCTCCCATATCCCCCATTCATGTGTGCAACTCTACACTTTCTACATTCTCCTTACATCTTTCTATTCTTTTGGAAATATTTTTTACTTGAGTATCGGAGGAGTTACGGTGGGAGGTACTCCCGCTGTCCTTTGACATCCTATTTATAGTTTGTGGTGTGTAGGTTCTAGGTTAACAGTAATGGAGACTGAATTCGATCCAGTTTGACACGCAGTGGAAGATTGAAAGGCTCTCAAATCTATACCACAATCTGAAAACCAGAGATGCATCATTGGCACCATTTGTGGGAACAACTACAAAATCTTTCTACGTCATAACAACGAAATAAATATGGTCAAACATAGTCAATACTCGAGCTCTAGCCAGCACGTCGGCTAAAGATGTCACCTCGCATGACGACAACTCCTCACTGGGTAGCCATGCCAATGGATGACCGACACCAAACGTACGGGTGCCTGGTGCCGAGTTGATCACCCTCTTTTGGACCCGTTGTGTTAGTCCAAAGGCGCAACACTAGGGGCTCCATTCTTTAACTCTGGGGCGGTTGAAGAAGATCAATATCGTGGGTGTGAGCTATTACATCAACCATAGGCAAAGTCGCCCATGGCAACGACTTCTCACTGGGCAGCAATGCGGATGGACGGTCGATCCCGAGCGTGCAAGCACTCGTTGATTGGCCGGGTGCCCTGGACATGTTATCCCCAGGCTGTTTGCACCCGTCAAAAGATATAATACTGGGGGATTCGCCATTCAACTTCTTGACGATCAAAGAAAATCAGTATTCTCAAAGGATCAACCGACCCGCTGACCTCGGGACCCAGACGGCCCCTAGGGCCTGCCTCATCAGACCAACAACCTCGGTATTAGGGGCATCCGAGCGACGAGGCCCACTCCCGAAGAAGAGATCAATCAAGTCCCGCGGAGTCATGCCAAAGCGCGAAGCGACAACGCCTTGCCATTCCTAAGACAATCAGCATCTTCTCCAAGCGCGGAGAGGTCTTACGAAGAGTCAGTAATTTAGAGCCTAGCTAGTTCGATACTGCTCCTTCCCGTTTGAGCCATGTCCCACGCCCAGGACCTGCCGACGTCGAGGTCACATCCAGCGCGACCCTGTCCAGCCACAAGATCTAGTCCACAGTAGTCCAGTTTGGCAACTAGGCCCAGTCAGGCTGCAACTCAGTCCGGTGCCCACTTTCGGACCTCTTGCATCCAACAAAGACGTTACGCTAGGGGCTCCGCCCTCTAACTCCTAAACTAGCAAAGCGGGCAGACATTTGTGGTAGATCTAGTGTCCTGATGACCTCATGACCTGAGCGATCATGAGTGGCAGGGCCTAGTAACGACTAGAAGGCCGGCTAAGCCATGGAGCACAGATGAAAGCCCAGAGCGATATGATCCATACTGCACCAAGTGCCCCCAAGAGGCACTGGCTTCAAATCCTATCAGCTCGGTACAGTGAACCTGACCTTTCAGAGAGTAGAGGTCGCGGATGTGAGACCACCAGCTCGAGCAACCGTCACCCTATTCATGGCTCCCCATCAACCTCGACGGTTCTCCCAAGGGGGGCATACCAATTACTAGGCCGATCCACTGCAACACCTCTCATCGACCCATTGCGTAGCAGCAAACCCTACAAAAATTACGGCAATCCTCGCAATGGGGGCTCAACATATGCAGCCCACTACCCATCGCATCATAGAAAGCATTATCCAGCCAAGCGCTGCATCAGTCCGGATTTCCTAAGGCAGTATCGGCCGACAATGGGACCCAAACTACTGCTCGGTAAGCCACCTAGCATAGCAGCGGTACGCTGCCTAGCCAATCCACGGTAAAGGACCGAATCTCGCGGAGCATAGGAGCCATAGGCTGAAGTGCCTAACAAAGCGTCCCAACGACCCTCCGAAGTGGTACACGTAGACCATGCACTCGGGGTAGCAAACTGGCCCCGAGGGCATGGCACACCGTCCATCGCTGAACACTTACGACGATTCCACATTGAATCTAGGTAAGTTTTGTATGCATCATACCGCCTACTTGAATGACATTTTCGTTAATAGAATAGTAATATTATCTGCTCATATGAATGGTTGCATAACACTGCATACAATCATGCGATCTAGACTGCCCCTAAATCAGGTGAATACTCATTTACTTGTTACCAAACTTCGGTCCCAAATCGAGCGGCCATGCGAGGTTGTATTTGAACCTCAGTCCTACACCGAGCGGCCTATGCACGGCTGTATTTGAACCTCAGTCCAGCACCAGACGGCCCATACATGATCATACTCAAACCTCGATCCCATCACCGAGTGACCCATGCGGTCGAACTATCAGGCTAGAGGGCTCCGAAAGCTCCCAACGAAACAGCTATCAAAACCTTAGGGGGTCTAAGCAGCAGGTGTGCGGTGACCTTCTCTAGGAGAAGAAAGCACCCTCAATCAACGAAGGTCAGTGGGCTAGGACCATGCATACGAAAGCGATGACGCCCTAAGTTAGAATGAGCACCGAGACGGTGTCATGTGTGCAACGTCCTATGACCCGGAGTTCGGTTGCTATGGCTTCAAAATTGAGTTGGCCCTTGAGAGACTCCATCGGGCGTGCGACGATGTTTGATTCATTGGACAGAGCATCTCGCTAAGTGTGAGATGCGACGACATCTTCAACCGAAGGATGAGCACAGCGCAAGAGGATTTAAAAGCGAGCCTTGGCGATGATAGCAAGACAGCTTAGCCAATGCGATGAGAAGATTCATATAAAAAAAAAAAAAAAGAGCCACAGAGTAGCCAGTCTATCCCAGTCACGTAAGGATGGCCACCCAACTGAAGAAGATAGAAGATGTGATACTGACCCTCTCTCAAGTAGGCACTAGAGAAGGCGCCTCATTGGTCCCTATGGAGCCCATAGGCTCAAGGCTCAAGGCTCAAGTCTCAAGCGTCGTGGAACACAGGCTCAAGGCTCCCAAAATGGAGCCCATAGCTCCTTGGTCAAAATAGAACACAAAGCTCTCACCATGGCGTTCGACAAATCCTCCCTAAATCAAAGCCAAACACAATATGGAGCTCCCCCCAAAATGGAACCCCGAGCCTCTCTGTAGAATGAGATATGAAGGCAAATCCCTAAAATGGTGCTCAGCCGACCTCCACTTCGGGTCGACAGGGAGCTCCCAGCTCTTCATAAGTGGCGTTTAGGGCCCCTTGAAGCCCTTGCCTCCCCTCTCTCTCTCTCTCTCTTGTTACATGACTGAGTCCAAAATTCCGGCTGAACCCTGGAAATGGCAGTGGATGTGCCATCCCCTTTTCGAGTTCACCATTGTCGGGGTGACAAGGACATTTCGGGCAGCCAGGAATGAAAAGCTTCCACTCAACCGGGTTCACCCAAGAGCTCATTCCCAGTCTAGTAAGTTTCCCCTCAGTCGGGCGCACTCTGGAGCTCAATCCTTCGTCTAGTAGCCGCCCCTCTGTCGGGCGTACCCCGGAGCTCAGTCCTTCGTCTAATGAGTTGTCCCTCAGTTGGGTACATCTCGAAACTCAATTCTCTGTCTTGTGAGTCGCCCCTCAATCGGGCACACCCTGGAGCTTAGTCATCAATTTAGTGAGCTACCACTCAATCGAGTGCACCTAGGAGCTCATCCTCCATTTAATGAGCCGTCTCTCAGCCAGGCGTACCCCGGAGTTCAGTCCTCCATCTAGTGAGTCACCCCTCAGTTGGGCACCATCAAAAGTTCAGTCTTTCGTTTAGTGAGCCACCCATCAGCCGAATGTATCCCGAAACTCAATCCTCTGTTTAATAAGCCGCCCCTCAATCGGGCGCACCCAGAAGCTTAGTCCTCTACTTAGTGAGCCGCCCCTCGGTCGGGCGCACCTATAGATGTATAGTCCTCCTCCCACATCCCCTGTTCATGCGTGCAACTCTGCACCATCTACATCTTCTTTATATTTTTCTATTCTCTTGGAAAAGTTTCTGATTTAAGTATCGTAGGATTTACGATGGGAACACCTCCCGCTTCCCCTGACCTCCTATTTTTAATTTGTGGTGTGCAGGCTTCATGTTGACAGCGATGGAGACAAGGCTCGATCCAGTTCGACTTGTAGCCAAAAAGTTGAAGGCTCTCCAATCCGTACCACAATTCAAAAATTTGGGACGCATCACAGCTTCTATTGATTTTGTTTTCATCTTTTTCGTCAGTTTTTTTTTCTTTTTTTATTTCTTGAGGTGCTATGATTAATTTGGTATATTACTAAGTGGAAAATTGGGGGGTCAAAAATACTTGTGGAGTAAAAAGTAAAAGAAAAAATTTTGTTCGGACGTTATGCTATGACGATGAATTAGAGACCGTATTTTGTTGGGAAGGAAGCCGTATAAATACTCTTACATCACATAAATAAAGAAAACGTACTATGAAAACGAAAGTTAACTTAAGAAATTTCACTTCCCTTGTTAGGTATAAAAACATATAAATTTTCCTGTTTTCATAAAAATATATAATAGACCAAAACTTCTTTTAAAAAATAGTGGAGCTGCAATATGCAAACAGACATTCCTAAACATAATAAAGATGAATCCATTGGCCTTTCCAATGTATTTGCTGTTGATTGTACTTATAACGAATAATATATGAGCTTAGAGTCTACTGGTTTAGAATTTTTGTCCTTATGAAAGAGAAATTGATTTAAACTTTTTAATTATAATTATCTAATTAATATTGATGCATCTCTGGATCTAAATTTCGAACAGATTTGAATGATCCTCTTGTTGTGGTTCCAGCTCCGTTCCCTGAGTTGGATCCTACACACCACTAAACAAAATAGGAGGTCAGTGTGTCGACGAAAAGTTATCTCACCGAAAATACTCCGACGCTCAAGTCAATAAAATAGTCTTCGAAAGAATTAAATTGTAAATTGAGAAAAGAGAGAGGGACAGAGTGCGTTTCTCAGATGAAAGAGAGACGGTGATGTCTTCTTGAATCTGAGAGGTGGGAAGACAGTAAACTACAGTGAGAGGCTTGTTTGTTTGCCTTAGGATTTTTTGGAGTTCTGGTGTGTGTGTTTGCGTAGCAGAAAGCATTAGCAATTCTGAGAGTTTCAATGGCAGAGAAAGTAATTCACTGAGAGCATTTGTTTTTCGTTACAGAAAGCGTATGCGTAAGGAATCGAAAGCGTGCGTGATTGGAAGCGTGCCTTGAATGGTAATTCAATGGCTTATTAATGGTGGAGAGGACGATCTTTCCTCTTTGGAAGGAGAGATCCCCTGTACAATTCTTGGCTGGCTTGCCTTTCGGGGCAGATGCCAGTTGCTAAGCTGTGAAGGATAGTTTTCTTCTGAGGCGGCCAATAGCTTTCCAAATCGGACGTTTTCCTTCTATGCATGTTATCGTTGGAGAGCCCAGTTTGGCAGAGATTTGGAGAAATCTAGCGCCTTCCTTATACAGGAGGCGCCAATATTGTCAATATCCTTTTTGGTGCCAGCTGGGATCGTGAGAGATGTTTGGAGAGCCGTTACTGGCCGCCTAATGATTATGGGCTCCAATGGACCAGACCTATTACTGTAGAAAAGCTTCCTTTGGGCCCAAAGTGCAACACACAGACGGTCAACGTTGGAGTTGACCGTCTGCATGCGTGTTGGCGTTGACTGTCTTGGGCCTTTTAGCTCTTGGGCCTATTTTCCTTCTGGGCCGTTAAAGTGTTGATCGTCATTTGGGCCTCCGTTGACTTTTTGGGGCCAGCCCATTTTTGGCACACCCATCACTAGCCCCCCATGCTGGTGGCCAGAAATCTGGCCTCCAGTATGTTCATGATGGGATGCCCCTTAGTTCTTCTTGGGTGTTTTAGGGTCCCCTAGACCTTCATGAGAAGTGTGGAAGAGAGTTTGGTCAAGATTATTGACCGTCCTGGTCAATTCTAGGATTGTTAACCGTCTTGGTTAATCTTGGAGAACCAGAATTGTTGACCGTCTGGGTCAATTTCGAAAAATCAGAATTGTTAACTGTCTTGGTCAATTCCGGAGAACTAGAATTGTTGACCGTCTTGGTTAATTCCGGAAGCGTTTTCTACCAGTCTTTAGTCGATTTATAGGGTAGAAAGCGACACGTGTCTCCCTTTGGTTGGCGGGATATATTGGCCATTAATGCACTAAAGATCCGCCTTTTGCAGGGCCAAGTAGGGAGGCGACACGTGGCAGGACTGACAGTGTCCTTAATGAGGGGTTTCGTGCTTGGAGCTTAAGTTTTCTTTCTGTGATTTGAAATCATTTACGCCTTCAGTCCTTCATCTTCTTCATTTCAACTTTTTGGGAGCGCTTTCTGGAAAACTTAACTTTCTGTGTAACCATGGCTTCCGTCGCTGATTTTGCCTCCGTTCTGAGAGAAAACGATATCAAATCTCTGTGCGTCGAACTCAATATTCCGAAGGAGATTGCCTGGAGAGTACCGGGCAAGGATGACAGGGCTTACTCCCCACCGGAGGGGCACATCACTGTTTACGAGGTCCACCTGAGGAGCGGCCTTTGTACCCCGTTGCGGGATGACCTAGAGTCTATTCTGAAGGCTTTTTGCGTCCCCATCTCTCAGCTCTATGCCAACGCCGTGAGGTATCTCTGTACCATGTGTATTTTCTGTTGAAAGCGAGGTAAGTAGTTTAAGATGTCAGGGGTTAGGGTTTTGTTTAAAATAAATCAAGGGGGAGAGTGGATATCGCTCGTCCCCCGTGCCGGAATAAAGATCAGTAAAGCTATATATGACTCATTGAAGAACTGGAAGAACCGGTTCTTCTTCGTGAGCGTGTCGGCGGCCTGGCCCATTGCGAGGGAATGGGGTGAGGTTCCGGAGACATATTTTGGGACGCCGACCGAGACGGAGATGCGGCCTAGGCGTGGCTGACGAAGGCAATAAAGGAGAACCCCGACGATTTTATTCGGGATTTTTTGGTTTCTCGAGAGAAAACGAGGAAAGCGAACTGGGGTCCGCCCTCCCCGGTTAAAAAACCTATGCCGCCCACGAGAATGATGAACTCGGAGGATTCCAAGGGCAACCTCATCCGTATGCGGCCCACAGATGAAGGTTTTATTGGTCCGCTGCCAGAGAAGGTGCTGGAGACACCTTCGTCGTCGTCTTCGTTCATCGACTACGTGGCAGTCGGGATCTGTGGCGGGGCTGGCAGCACCGCGGGCCTGGAGAAGACCTACGAGGGCTAGTTAGCGGACTCAGGAGTCGTCTTTTCACAGCCAGCGCCGCAAGCGGTTCCTGGTGCTGAATCGAGGGGATCTTTTGAGAAGCCAGCTTATGAGTTGGTGGCGGCTACGCAAACTTGTGTTGTGGAGCCAACAGTGGGGCTCGACTCTTCAACAGTTGCTCCAGAGGTGGCCAAAGAGGAGCTTGCGACAGCTACTCCAGAGGCTGCAAGAGAGGAGCCCACTGCAGCCACTCCGGAGCCTGCAAGAGAGGAGCCCGCAGCTGCCATGGGTGAGACTGATGCGTTCCTGGATCGTATTTGGATGAGGTAGAGGCGAGCTTGGCGCGAGAGGATGCTCCTGGTCCACCGCCACCTGGTCCACTGCCAATTGGGCCAGGTCTAGAGTCCAGGCCCGTGAGGCCCTCGAGGAAGATTTACGAGGTATGATTCCTGTAATAGCCTCCTTGCACTTCTTTCTTCCTTGTATTTATAACTTACACTTTGTTTTTATCATGTGCAGTCAAGGAGGTTGATCTCAGCCTTTTCCCAGGAGGTGGAGCAACGCGATCACATCATTGCTGACAGGGAGGCGGAGATCACCTGGCTGGATGCCAGGCTGGCTGCTTTAGGAGGGAGCACCGCGAGCAGACTGCTGCCCTTGAGGCTGTCCTGGCGGGCATGGAGACGGAGAACGCTGAGCTGAAGGCTGAGGTTGCCCATTTGAAAGAGGAGGAAGATCGGAGCAAGGCCAGCAAGAAGCGGCTTGCAGATTAGATATCCACCCTGGAGAATGAGCTAGGTCTCCGGATTCGCCCCCACGAGCTCGAGGGCATGCTGCACGCCCGGATGTTTGAGGGAGTTCAAGTCTGTCGGCGTCTTGTGAGGTTGATCGACCCTGACTTCCCCGTTCAGTACCTTCATCTAGAAAACCGCGGGGTGCAGCACAAGAACGACCTCGTGGATGAGCCCCAGGACAGTCAGAGGCGGCCGCCGCCTCCTTAGCCTTCGTACCCCCCTTTTTTTGCATCTTGTAACTTTGTAACATTTTCTAAAGCAATGAAATGAAATTCTTTCACTTTCGTGTCCTTTTATACTCACTGCTTATGTTTGTATGTTGTGTCACATGGGGCGGCCAACTGAGTTGGCCGGTGACAGTTGTTGGGTTGTCTAAGGAGCTAAGTCCTTAGGCTTGGCAGGTGGTTGTGTTAACCAACCTGGTGGCGCCGTACAAGTGATAACTTCGGCAGCCCTTGTTGGAGAAGAAACGTTTCTCCCTTTGACCGTCGCTGACTGATCACGCTACCCCCTCGCAGAGGAGGTCGTTGTGTGTGCTACGTAAGCCCTATAAGGTTTTTCGACTACTACCAGGACACTTGGATGACCAAGGTTTAGACCGCTCATGGGCCACCTGGATGACCAGGGTTTAGACCACTCGTGGGCCACTTGGATGACCAAGGTTTAAATCGCTCATGGGCCACCTGGATGACTAGGGTTTAGACCGCTCGTATTCTACTTGGATGACCAAGGTTTAAACCGCTCATGGGCCACCAAAATGACCAGGGTTTAGACCACTCGTGGGTCACCTAGATGACCACGGTTTAGACCACTCATTGGCCACCTGGATGACCAGGGTTTAACCAAAGGGTAAAGACCCTCCCGACTTAGGGGCAGTCTAGGTCAGGTAACCTGCAAAGAAAACATGCACACGCATATAGGAGGGATGCTAAGTAAACACTTATTTTTTACAAATTAAAACAAGCAGGCGAGTGCAAACAACAATGCAGTTACATACTTGTGTCCGCTACTAGAAGTAGCGCCAGAGATGGGTTGCGTTCAACGTTCGTGGAACCAGTTTCCCGTCTTGGCCTCGGAGTTTGTAAGCTCCGTTGCGTAGTACGGCAGAGATAAGGAAAGGCCCTTCCCAATTAGGGGAGAGCTTATTGCGGCTGACTAGCTTTCCTGTGGCCTCGACGCCTCGCAGGATCAGGTCCCCCACATTGAATTATCGCACCTTATCTTTTTTGTTATAGTATCAGGCGATTCGATGTTGGTAGGCTGCTGTCAGTACTCTGGCAGCATCGCGGGCTTCCTCTAACAAGTTTAAGTGTTCCCTGATATTTTGGGAGTTAGTCTGTGGGTCGAAGGACTCCACCCTGAGACTTGGAAGCCCGATTTCGACCGGGATCACCGCCTCAGTCCTGTAACAGAGGCTGAAGGGTGTCTCGCGCGCTGGTTCATTCGGGGTTGTCTAATAAGACCAAAGAACGGAAGGGAGCTCGTCCGCCCAGGAGCCTCAGCGTCCTCCAGCTTAGTCTTTAACCCGTGGAGTAGCGTACGATTTATAACCTCCACCTACTCGTTGGCTTAGGGGTATGCCATCGAAGTGTAGACTAGCTTGATGCAAAGGCTGGTGCAATACTTGGTGAAGCGCTTCCCTGAGAATTGGGTCCCGTTGTCGGTCACAACAACCTTGGGGACGTCGAATCTATAGACGATGTTCTGGAGGAGGAATTCCAGGGCGTTGTGTTCTATTATCTTAGCCAATGGGATAGCTTCGACCCACTTGGTGAAATAGTTGATGCCCACTATGATAAATTTTATTTGCCCTATGGTAATGGGAAACGGGTCGAGGAGATCGAGCCCGCATTGCGCGAAGGGCCAAGGGGCCTGCAGGGCCTTCAAATCTGCGGAGGGCTGGCGGTAAAGGTTGCTATGAAGCTGGCAGCTTTGACATTTCTTCACGAACTCTAGGGCATCTTTTTTCATCGAGGGCCATTAGTAGCCCTGGCGCATGACCTTGAAGGCCAAGTTTTTTCCGCTGATGTGCGATCTGCAAATCCTGAGGTGAATTTTGCCTAAGGCGTAGTCAGCCTCCTCAGGAGTTAGACAGCAGAGGTATGGGGTTGAGTAACCACGGCGATACAGCCGTCCATCAAACACAGTGTACCAGCCGGCTGTCTTCTAGACCCTTTTGGCCTTTTCCACATCATCCGGCAATGATCCGTCTGCAAGGTAGTTAAGGAAATGCGTCATCCAGTTTTCTGCTTCGAAAATCTGCATGGCCTCTCGCTTCTCTATGTTGGGAGCATTCAGGATCTCCCGCATGTCCCTTGAATACTGTTTTGGATTTTTGGCTGCAGCGGCTTTGGCCAGCTGGTCTGCCTTGCAGTTTTCAGTTCGAGGAACGTGAACCAGGGTTAGTTTGTCGAAACCCTAGACGGCCTCCCTCACTTTTGCCAAGTACTTGGCTAAGAGAGGGTTGTTCGCTTCGAAGCACCCGTTAACTTGGTTAACGATTAGCTCTGAGTCGCTGTAAACCGCCAGCCTCCTGGCAGAGAACTCTTTGGCTAGTCGTAGGCCGGCTAGTAAGACTTCGTACTCGGCAACGTTGTTGGTTGTCGAAAAGTCAAGTCTGAGGGAGTATTTCACCTCAAACCCGTCGTACAACTCCAGCGCCACTGCCCGTATCAGTAAACGATCCGTCTACGTGGAGTATCCATTCTAGAACTCCGATAGGCAGTTTTGCTTTTTCTTCGGGCTGTTCCTCGAGAACTGGGATTGTAGTCTCGATAATGAAGTCAACCAGCGCCTATACTTTCACAGCAGGCCTGGGCTGGAATTTCACGTCGAACTCGCCCAACTCGATAGCCCACTTTACTAATCGTTCAGAAACATCGGGTTTCTGGAGGATGTTTTTCAGCGGCTGGTCCATAAGGACCACTATCCGATGGGCCTGAAAGTAAGGCCTCAACTTTCGTGCAGAGAATATTAGCGCCAATGCTAACTTTTCTGCGCGCGAGTAACGGGTCTCTGGGCCGGTCAACGTTTTGCTTACGTAGTAGACTGGCCACTGGGCGTCGGAGTCCTGGCGCACAAGGACAGAACTCAGGGACGCCTCCGAAACTGCCAAGTGGAGATATAATTCTTCTCCGCCTTTAGGTGACACCAACAATGGTGGGTTGGCCAAATATCGTTTCAGCTCATCGAAAGCCGTTTGGCATTTCGCCGTCCACTGGAACCCGTTGGATTTTGTTCCTCTAAGGGCTTTAAAGAAGGGCTGGTACTTGTCATCAGATTTCGCAAGGAAGGGGGACAGTGCTGCCAGCCGCCCAGTCAGTCGCTGGACGTCCTTTACATTCCGTGGCGGTGCCATGTCGGTGAGTGCCTTGATCTTCTCTGGGTGTGCCTCGGTCCCCTGTTGGGAGACGATGAAACCCAAGAATTTACCGGAAGCCACTCCGAAGACACACTTAGATGGGTTCAGTTTCATGTGGTGCTTGCAGAGCACTCCGAATGATTCTTATAGGTCGCGTATGTGGTCACTAGTGACCCTGCTCTTAACGAGCATGTCGTCGATATAGACCTCCATGTTGCGACCAATCTGTTTTTCAAACATCTTGTTAATCAAGTGCTGGTAAGTTGCTCCAGCGTTTTTGAGTCTGAAAGGTATCACCTTGTAGCAGTAGGTGCGATGATCAGTCATGAACGAGATGTGCTCCTCATCCTCTGGACTCATCCGGATCTGATTGTAACCCGAATAGGCATCCATGAAACTTAGCAGTTCATGTCCGGCTGTGGAGTCAACCAGCAGGTTGTTCATGGGCAAGGGAAAGCTGTCCTTTGGACAGGCCTTGTTGACGTCGGTAAAATCGACGTACATCCGCCATTTCTCGTTACTCTTCTTTGCTAAAACAACATTAGAGAGCCAATCCGGATATTGGACTTCTCTAATGAAGCCTGCGTCCAACAGCTTCTTCACCTCCTCTCGAATGGCAATCAGTTTTTCGACGGAGTGGTTCCTCCGCTTCTACCTAATGGGTTTTCGGCTGGAGTCAAGTCTCAGCCTGTGGACCATCATTTCTGCCGCGATTTCAGGCATGTCTGCCGGAGTCCAAGAAAAGGTCAACGTTCCTTCGCAGGAATGCGATCAGCTCATCGCACAGTGTTCCGGTGAGTGAGCCGCCGATCTGTACGCACTTTTTCAGATTCTCTGGGTCAGTGGGATTAGATCGGTGGCTTCACCGGACTGCACCTACTGAAGGGTAGTCTCGTCTCTGTGGTCGAGTTTTCCAGTCATTTTAGCGCTGCCACTTGGGGCAATCTGCGACATGTAGCAGGTCCGTCCGGTAATTTGGTCACCTAGCACCTCCCCGACACCGTAGGGTGTTAGAAACTTCATTTTGAGGTGCAAAATCGAGGTAACTGCCCCGAAGGTTGTCAAGCACGGCCTGCCCCGTATAGCGTTGTATATTAAGGGTAGGTCGACCACCAAGAAGTTGAGAGTGCGACTTGCTGTCTTTGGATACGTCCCTAAGGTAACTTCCAACTGGATAGTTCCTTGAACGGGTACTGGTTCGTTGTCGAGGCCGTATAATGGGCCTTCAGCCGGTTTTAGTTGATTCTTTTTTAGGCCTAATCTAAAGAAAGTATCCAAGTAAAGTAAATCACGAGAGCTTCCATTATTAATAAATACTCGCTTCAGCTGGTAGTCTACACTACCGTCTGAAACGAGGGTGGATACAACGAGGGGATCAACATGGGGGGACACTACATGGGCTAAATCATCATCAGTAAAACTGATAGAGTTATCCGCTATGCGCTGCTTCTTCCTCCCAGTCTGCTATTCCTCGCTGCCAGATGGGCTTTTAGCGGGTCGGGTGGTGACCAAGTTGACCACCCGTGCTGTAACCCGATTCCGGGGTGGAGTCTGCTACTGCCTCTCTTCACCAGCTGCTCCAGAGCTCTGTCTAGGACCTCTGGCAAACCTCGTGAGGTGGCCTCTGTGAATCAGATCCTCGATCTCCCCTTGCAGCGTCTTGCAGTCATCAGTTGAATGGCCAGTAGAGTGATGGGAGTCACAATACTTTGACTAGTTTGTAGAGTCTTTCTTCAGCAGTTTTGGCCATTTCAGGAATTTTTCTCCACGAATCTGCATGAGGACGTTTCAGCGCGTGTCCGTCAGAGGTGTGAAACTGGTGGGCCCTAGTCTCTGTGTTCTGGGGGCCCAGTCCGGCGCTACTTCTGGCGGGAGTGTTCTTCGCCGCTGTACTTTCTCTTCCCTTCACCAGGGAACGGCCGAGGCTGATCCACCCATTCTGGACGTTTTGCCTCATTGGCCTCTTCGCTGCAGTGTAGGCCCTGGTGATGGATTCCGCCTCTCGGAAAGTCTAAAAATTTTTATGGGCTAGGTGCTTGAAAAAATCCCCGTAAGTTAGTGCCGAGATGAAACAGCCCAGTTTCATCTTCTCTGTGATCCTGAGAATCCTTCTGGCCTCCGCCACAAATCGATCCATGAATCGCCGTGGGGTCTCTCCCAGTTTCTGCTTTACGTGGGAGAGATGCCACGACTGCTTCTTTTCCCATTAGCTCGAGGCGTACTGAGCCAAGAAGAGATCTGTGAGCTCACAGAAACTGCTGATGGTGCCTAAACGGAGGTGATGGAACAAGATTCGAGTGTCTCCCTTCAGCGTGAGCGGAAAATAGCTGCACATCGCTGAGTCTTCTAGCCCTTGTAGACTCAGATGGTGCGAAAGTGATCCAGGTGGTCAACCGGATCACTTCCCCCATTGTATAAGTCAAGGGATGACATCTTGAATTTTTTTGGCAGTGGACGGCTCAGGATCTCCGCAGTAAAAGGAGATCGGTCCAAGTCGATGGCGCGCTCCTCCTCTTGGAACACACGGTTCCAAATCTTGTCCACTCGCGGATCGGCGCGAGTAGCGTTTGCTGATCTTTTAGAGTTGAGGTAATCCCTCAACTCCGTCTTGTTCTTGGAGGGTTCAGCAGCCGGACGGCTACTGCCTCTAGTGGATTTGACAGTCCTGGAGGCCCACTCCTGAACTGTGTTGTTGCCTTCCACCCGAGAGTACCGGAGATTTCTTCTCTCCGGACTTTCTCGCGGAGACGTGCTCCCAGAGCATTCTTCAGGCCTGTTTTGGCCACGAATGCGGGAGGATGCTGGAGTCGAATTGTCTCCAGCTTTCTCGGGCCTTTTGACCGGTTTCTTTTTCCTCTGGCCACCCCTTTTGATGGCAGGTATAGGGACGGCTGCTGGTGGAGCCGCTTGCAGTCGCTGCTCGTTTTGAGGGCAAAGTAATTAGAGCAGACGGTTGTTGGCTTGCATCTACTCCACCAGTTGTTGAAAATAAAGTGGTGGGACTCTGCCTGTAGCCCCGTTGACCATGGCGCCAGCAGCATGGTCTTGATCGGGGTTAGCAGTATCTCTAGCAGGATTGCTAGTTTGGGCTCTCGTATTCACCATTGCAGAATCAGAAGGTGAAAGAGAGTATTTGTGGAGATTTGTGGTAGGCTTTTGTAAGCGCTTCCCACAAACGGCGCCAATGATGCGTCTCTGGATCCGAACTTCGAACAGTTTCGAATAATCCTCTTATCGTGGTTCCGATTCCGTTCCCTGAGTTGGATCCTGCACACCACTAAACAAAACAGGAGGTCAGTATGTCGACGAAAAGTTTTTCCACCAAAAACACTCCGACGCTCAAGTCAGTAAAACAGTTTTCGAAAGAATTAAACTGTAAATTGAGAAAAGACAGGACAGAGTGTGTTTCCCAGATGAAAGAGAGACACGGATGCCTTCTTAAATCTGGGAGGTGGGAAGGCGGTAAACGGCCGTGAGAGGCTCGTTTGTTTGCCTTGGGATTTTTTGGAGTTCTGGTGCGTGTGTTTGCATAGCAGAAAGCGTTGGCAATTCTGAGAGTTTCAATGGCAGATAAAGTAATTCATTGAGAGCACTTTTTTTTCGTTACAGAAAGCGTATGCGTAAGGAATCAAAAGCGTGCGTGATTGGAAGCGTACCTTGAATGGTGATTCAGGGGCTTATTAATGGTGGAGAGGACGATCTTCCCTCTTTGGAAGGAGAGATCCCCTGTACAATTCAACTGGCTTACATTTCGAGGCAGATGCCAGTTGCCAAGCTGTGAAGGATAGTGTTCTTCTGAGGCGGCCAATAGCTTTCCAAACCGGACGCTTTCCTTCTGTGCATGTTACCATTAGAGAGCCCAGTTTGGCAAAGATTTGGAGAAATCTGGTGCCTTCCTTATACGGGAGGCACCAATATTGTCAATATCCTTTTTGGAGCCAGCTGGGATCATGAGAAATGTTTAGAGAGTCGTTGCTGGCCGCCTAATGGATTATGGGCTCGAATGGACGAGGCCCATTATTATAGAAAAGCTTCTTTTGGGCCCAAAGTGCAGCACGTGGACGGTCAACGTTGGAGTTGACCGTTTACATCCGCGTTGACCGTCCTGGACCTTTTAACTTTTGGGCCTGTTTTTCTTCTGAGCCGTTAAAGTGTTGACCGTCTTTTGGGCCTCCGTTGACTTTTTGGGGCCAGCCCATTTCCGGCACACCCATCAAATATTAAAAAGCTAAAATAGAATCCTCAAAGGAATGTTGCATCACCCATAGAATAAAAGATAAATATTTTAGAAAATATTATTAGTAATTTAATATTTAACCAAATATTAAAAATACAGAAAGAAAAAAAAAATGGAGGGTTTTGTTTATATTTTATTAAATCTAACCAGGGAGAAGTAGATGTAAACCCGACATCTCCTTAGACGATATAGCCCTATATATGTGATCCTTTATATGCAATGGTATATGTCGAATGAGAAGTAAATGCAAGAGCTACATCTCATTTGTTGAATTTTGGGTTACTTATTTTTTAGTTCCATATCAAACAGCATGTCATTTAAAGGGATGGTTTTAAGCTAAATGCTATTTCAAAGTGATCTATTATTCTCAAGCAGTCACATAGAATACAAAAAGTTTTGATTTGATTTAAGGTATCTGAGATCATTTTAAGCACTAAGGAGCTTTGCACAACAATATAAAAGAAAAAAAATAGAGAAAAAAAATGAAGAGATTCAATGTTTAATTGATATTAGATTCTAATTTTATTTTTTTTCTA